>JAOXYA010082780.1:0-23337 GCA_028565675.1 Sorex palustris
ACACCTTGCTTATAGTCTTTCCTTATCTCTTTTAAATTTTCATGCAGGAAGCAATTTATTGGATTTGGTTCCTGTTTCTCAACTTTTATATACTGGTTTACAGAAGATTCTGAGAAATGTTTAGTAAAATATTTGAGCCAAGCAGAACTCTTGCAATCATTTAATTCAAGCAACTTATGAAACAATTAGTGACACAGGTGAGGGCATTTAAATGCCTGTTAGTTTTTATCCTGACCCATTAAAATAAAGAGGCATTTTGTTGAAGTAAGATGATTATCTCTAAGATATTGTTTTTTCATCAAATTTTCGAATTTAACCTATTTCTGAGTTCTCAGAGGATTTGAGTAACGAGTAGGATAATTGAATTGCTTTAGTTAATGATATCCCCTGATTGTGGTGATGTGTGTGTGGGGGGTGGAGGGTGTCAGGAAAGCACAGCAAACTTTTTTGCAGCTTAAGATGTAATCTGGCTTGGCAAGAACTGCATTTCTTGTGAGAGATGAAGGAAAAGCAAAATAAAGCTCAAAACAACAAATATTTTTTGAATTTTTTAAAGATAAAAAATCTCTTAAATAGAAATATTTATCAGAATCTACTCCTCCACTATGGGCTGGAGCGATAACATAGCGGATAGACATTTGCCTTGCATACGGCCAACCCCGGTTCGATTCCTCCATCCCTCTTGGAGAGCCCGGCAAGCAACCAAGCGTATCCTGCCCGTATGGCAAAGCCTGGCAAGCTCCCTGTGGCATATTTGATATGCCAAAAAACAGTAACAAGTCTCACGCTGGAGATGTTACTGGTGCCCACTCGAGTAAATCAATGAACAATGGAAGGAGAGCACTACAGTGCTACTCCTCCACAGCATGTGGCAAAATCCTACCCCTCTTGGTATTTAAAAAAAGTTTGGCAGTATAGTGAAAGAAACCATTGAGGGAAATGGCATCTTTTAACTTGAAACATCTTAATTGATAATCTTTCCACTTCACGAAACTACGTGTCATGTAATCTGAATTTTTTCCTTTGATTCACAGATACAATCCTAATCCAGTTCTTCATCAGTCAAAATAAATTTGTTGTACTTGTCAAAACAAAACAAAATAAAACAAAACCCAAAACAAAGAGTGACAGGAGTTAAGGTAGAGTTGGTTTACAGAACAAACAAATACATTTTTCCCAGAGTCCACCATAAATACAAACAAATAGTTCAAGAAGGCAAAAAAAAGGAAGAAGACCACTTAAGTGCTGTAAAAATTGCTAAAAAGCAGAAAACTATCTTGTGAAAAGTATGATTTAAAAATCGTTAGTCATTAAGTAAGAAAAGTATGGAGCTATGATCAACATGGTGGTTCCAGAACTTATTATGATGACTATGATGAAATTTTCTGGAACAAGCAAAATGGTTTTAATTTTTCTGTAGCTCAACAACATTGTTTGTGTTACAACAAATTGCGCTTTATACTGTAGGATTGAAGGGCAAATATATTTATGATTGAGACCCATATATCCATAAAAGTCCAAAAGGAACGAATGGTTCACTCACTCCTTCTCAACTTTGAGCTAAATTTTTTGTGGAGAGATTTGAAAGGGTACAATGGAGATCTAATATGGACCCAGAACCTTAAATGCACCCCTCTTCTCACTACTCACAGACATATTGACAAAGATTGAAAGGTCAGTAGCTTTATGAGTAAATCATCCCTATCATTTACTAACTACTCATATCTTCTCAGGCACAGAGTCAATAACTGAAAAAATATATTTTCAAATGTAAACAAAATATACATAAAAGGAGAAAATCTATGAATAGCCACATACCAGATGGAATAGTTACTAAGCAAAGAATCAAACACACTGAAAACAAATATTAGCAAAAAGTAGCCCATAAAAATACAACCCCAATTTGCTATAACATTTAGTTTCCATAAAAGAAGTAGCATGCAACACACTACAAAAAAAATAGTAAATAATCTGGGGCTAGAGCTATAGAACAGCAGGTAGGGTGTTTGCCTTGCACACAGCCACCCCGGTTCGATTCACAGCATCCCATATGGTCCCCTGAGCACCACCAGGGATAATTCCTGAGTGCAGAGCCAGGAATAACCCCTGTGCATCGCTGGGTGTGACCCAAAAAGCAAAAAAAAAAAAAAGTCACAGTGGAACCTTAAGAGACCAAGCAGTGTAGCAGTGTGACTTGAATGAGTCACAGTAAAATTGAACCTTGGATTAATAGACACAAAGTGTATAAGGAAGGGAGAACTTTCAACCGTGCAAACTGAAATGGTTGCCTCGGGAATAACTGTGGTGATTGTCCATTGAACCATGGAACTTCCTTGTTTTACCGAGGGTTAATTTGAGATCTGAAAGCATTTAGAGACTTGCCAGAATCCGCTAATGTTCGAAAAAGGACTAGAATTCACATCTCCTGAACAGTTCATCTTCGACAACAAGAAGGCTTTTGATCCTTTCTGAACTGTTGGAGGAATTTCCCAGGAATTCATACTTTAGTCACCAACTACTTTACTGGGAAGTTGGAGAGAGGCTAATTGCTAGCAGTGAGCTAGTCTAAAGCGACACAGACACTAATGCACGGGACAGTGCTCTGAAGCCTTGGGACTTCCTCTCAGAGATATTGTTATTCTGTGTCCTGCGCAATTAAATTACAGTACATATTTTATATTTCTTTTTTTTTTAAGTGTAGGAGTACTGCTGTTTATTCAGCCATTGATTAAGCTGATTGAACTGGGTATGAACTGCACTGTTTTATATTTCTTCATTTGGAACGTTTTTGAGATTGTAGAAAGGTTTTCTCTTTTGTTATTTTCCTTCTAGTTAAAACTCTAAAGTTGCTCTGCGAGCTTTTCCCTCAATTACCTAATTCAGTGAAGCAGCCATACTTTTATATCGCACGCCTGATAGCACACATGTGTCTGTGCATTTGTGTGTTTAAAATTGTTCCATAGTAACTTAATTGGGAGAAACCTGATCTCTTAATAGTATGAGGCTTTAGTTGAAAACCACATACATTAACTATTATTCAGTATTCTGTCTCCCCTTCTCAGTGTCTTTTTTTTTTTTTTAACTAAGGGAGGGATCTGTAGTATCCTATTTGATATAAAATGGTGAGTTAACATACCTGTGACTGGTTGGGGAATCATTATCTTAAACCAAATATATATTCCATGGGGATAAAGTGTTTATACTCCTTGAATAGATACTGAGTGGTAGAGAAGATAAAGAATGGGACACTTTACTGCCACAGAGGCAGGGTGGGATGAGGGGAATAGGGGTGGGAGGGATACTGGGATCCATGGTGGTGGACAATGGGCACTGGTGGAGGGATGGGTATTTGATCATTGTATAATCGAAACCCAAGCACAAAAATTTGTAAATCTACAACTGTACCTCATGGTATTTCACTAATAAAAATTTTAAAAAAATAAAGTCTCCCTTGGGCTGGAGCGATAGCACAGTGGGGAGGGCATTTGCCTTGCACGCAGCCAACCTGGGTTCGATCCCTGGTATCCCATATGGTCCCCTAAGCACTGCCGGGAGTGATTCCTGAGCACAGAGCCAGAGTAACCCATGAGCATCCCTGGATGTGACCCAAAAGAGAAAAAAAATGTCTCCCTGTCCTTCCAGCTGGGCGCCATGGGGAGCAAGAGTGTTCATCAGCCCTTTCTTTGCCTGATGGAGCTTCAGGACACGGCCTTGTTAACCCTGTAAGTGCTGCTGTGAAGGGCTGGGGCCTGGGGCTTAGGGAACACTGGGGATGCCATTAGCACCCCAAGGAGGCCCGAGGACCCCCGCCTCCAAGCCTGGGAAAGGAAGAGCCACCCAAGTCTAAAAACAAAGGCGGGTCTGGCATGGGGCTCAGTATTCCCTGAATGTGTGAGAGCCCATTCCTGAGTGCCCCCAAACGAACAAAAATTTTAAATTCTTTTCTATCCTTAGCCGGCACACTGCATGGTTCCTCTGAGGAAAGGGATTGACAAAGCAAGGTCTTTTAGGGGTTGGAGCAATAGCACAGAGGGTAGGGCATTTGCCTTGCACGTGGACGACCCAGGTTCGATTCCCAGCATCCCATATGGTCCCCTGAACACTGCCAGGGGTAATTCCTGAGTGCAGAATCAGGAGCAACCCCTGAGCATTGACCCAGAAAGCAGAAAAAGAAAAAAAGAAAAAGAACAAGGTCTTTTAAAGGGAATGTATTCTGCCCAAGGCATTCCAGTTTCAGGAGTCAAAAAAACGGCTGTAAATATTTCTTTTTTTTTTTTTAAAGTTACAGCACAGAAGACATGTGCTGTAACTTTTATGAGAGCAAGCCAGTACCCATCTAGGAAAGAAATCCCCATAAACATCCCCATGAGTCAACTCACGAGATCGCCACTTTGGGGAACATGATGCAATCATAAAAATGAAGATTTTCAAAGATGATAGATCAAAGCGTCTAACTGAATCAAAGGTCAAGTAGTGGGCTCGGCAGATAATGCTGCGGAGGGGGCACTTGCCTTGCACACATCTGACCTGGCTTTGATCCCTCGCACCACACATGGTTCCCCAGGCCACCACCAGGAGTGATCCCTGAGCACAGAGCCAGGAATAAGCCCCAAGAAAATCAGAAAAAAAGGGAAGAAAAAAAAAAACCAAGCAGACAAAAAATGCTAAGTGGAGAAAGTTTAGTATATAAAAGGATTCTGGGCTGGAGCGATAGCACAGCAGGTAGGGCGTTTGCCTTGCATACGGCCGACATGGCCGGCCCAAGTTCGATTCCTCCACCCCTCTCGGAGAGCCGGCAAGCTACCAAGAGCATCTCGCCCACACGGCAAAGCCTGGCAAGCTCCCCGTGATGTATTCGATATGCCAAACACAGTAACAAGTCTCACAATGTTACTGAGCCCGCTCAAGCAAATCGATGAACAATGGGAGGACAGTGACAGTGACAGTGATAAAAGGATTCTGTGGTGGGGAGTGGTGGCAGAGTGATAGCACAGTGGAGAGGGCATTTGCCTTGTACGCCGCTGACCTGGGTTCAATCCCTGGACCATCCTATATGGTCCCCTGAGCACCAGCAGTAGTGATTCCTGAGGGAAGAGTCAGGAGTAACCCCTGGGCATCACACAGTATGACCCAAGAAGCCCCCCAAAAAAGATTCATTATAAATAACTGATTAGCTATGTTTTTTTTCTAATCACACAATTTAGTTGGTTTTTTTTGGGGGGGGGCAGGGGTGGGATGGATTATTCTTCCAAGAAGTGCTTAGGGAGCCTGGGGCCACACACACCCCTACTCAGCCAGCCGGGCAGAACTCAGGGCTCTGTGATGTCTGCGTGGAGGCCTCCAGGGCTGCACCTGGCGATGCTCAGGGGCCACGCAGTGCCTGGTTTTGATCTGGGGTCAGTCACGTGCAAGGCCTGTACCCAACTCCCTGTCCTATCTCCCTCGTCCCTGCCAGCAGTTGCAAACAGTGGCCAGTCTACACCAGCACCTCTGATGTGTTCACACATGCATCCACGGTCTTGCCCAATTTTGCCAAAGTCCTTAATGGCTCCTGGGTGACTGGTGTCCACTCCCCATTCCACAGCATTGTGAATGATGCACCCAATCAACCAAGGGGTCCAGAGACCCAGCAGGGGACAAGCCCATCCACTCTGCGTCCCAAGAACTGCTCTTCTAAGTTTGCGGAGTTTCATATTTATCTGGGCTGGATCAATAGCACAGCGGTAGGGCGTTTGCCTTGCACACGGCCCACAAGGCCGACTGGAGTTCGATTCCTCCACCCCTCTTGGAGAGCCTGGAAAGCTACCGAGAGTATGTCGCCCACACAGCAAAGCCTGGCAAGCTCCCCATGACGTATTTGATAAGCCAAACACAGTAACAAGTCTCACGATGGAGACGTTACTGGGCCCGCTTGAGAAAATTGATGAACAATGGGAAGACAGTGACAGTGACATATTTATCTGTTTTGGGGCCACACCCAACCAGTGGTACACAGATCTTTCTTACTCTCCGCCCCCCCTACCCTCAAAACACACACACACACACACACACACACACACACACACACCTTATTTAAACACTGTGGTTTTCAAAATTGTTCATGAAGGTTTGTTACAGGCTTTCACTCTTCCATCACCAATCCTGCCACCACGGTCCCCTTCCCTCCACCACTGTCTCCATTCTCCCAAGCACCCTCAAGCCCACCCCATAGCAGGCCCACAGTAGTTTGTTTTATATTGCTTGTTATCACTAACCGGCTAATGGAATGATTAAAAATAAAAACAACTTCAGTAAAAGAAAATCTATGAGAATTGTTGTATCTCACCACAGAGATGTTAAGTGCTTGTCTGAGGGTTTACGAGGCTGCTGTTGCTAGCTAAGCCTTCTTTGTTGCTAGCTGAGTCTTCTGTGTTGCTAGCTGAGGCTTCTGTGTTGCTAGCTGAGCCTTCTGTGTTAATGTTCTTGTTGGTGGTTGAGGTTAGCTGGCTTATGTTCCCACCCAATCAGGTGTGCACCTACTGGGATGTTAGTACTGTAGTGCTTGGAAATGTTGCGCAGCTGTCAATGTGGCCATGTGCTCCAGAAAATCCAAAATATTTAACTGGGTAGACTGGCTGGATGCATGGTCATAGCTGTTGGGGTGTGGGTGTGATTGTTGGGGCTCTGGCAGGGCAGGAACTTGGCCCAAACCCTCCCGAGACTACCCCAGAGGTCTCAGTGGGGACCAGGTATCTGAGAATATTTTTTGGCTTTTTGGTCTCACCCAGTGATGCTTGGGGGTTACCCCTGGCTCTGCACTCAGGAATTACTCCTAGTAGTGTTTGGGGGACCATATGGGATACCGGGGATCAAACCTGAGTCAGCCATGTGCAAGGCAAACGCTCTACCCGCTGTGCTATCACTCTGGCCCAATATCTGAGAAATTTTTATGGCTAGTTGATCTCTTTTGAGATTTGATTGTGAGTCCCTAGAACAGGACCAGCAGATGAGCTTCCGGGGTGATGATGGTGGGAGAGGAGTGCAGCTTCTGGGGCTTCCAGAAGTACGGGGGATGGGGGGAAGTAGCCCATCTCGACTGATAAGGCCCAAAGTGTTCAGCCAAAAAAAAATCCTGGGGTACCTGAAACTTCCGGCAGGCTAGCGTCTCTGTGGAGCTCAGTCATGGTGCGGTGGAGTCTGGCCAGTGGCCTGGAGTTGGGGTGTGGATGCAGCTGCCAGCGTTCAGGTCTTACTCTTAGCTCTGCACTCAGGGATCTCTCCTAGCAGGGCTCAGGGGGGCATCTGAGGTGCTGGGGATCTGAACCAGGCTGGCCCCATGGAAGGCAAGAGCCCTTACTCCCTTGCCAGCCAGCCCCGGAGAGCTCAGGAAACCACTGAACAATGACTTCCTTGGCATCATCACGAGATATTGTAACTGTAGCACTACACTGTGACACTGTCCTCCCATTGTTCATTGATTTGCTAGAGCAAACACCAGTAACGTCTCCATTGTGAGACTTCTCGTTACTGTGTTTGGCATATCAAATAAGTCACGGGTAGCTTGCCAGGCTTTTGCCTTGCTGGCGGGATACTCTCGCTACCTTGCTGGGCTCTCCAAGAGGAATCAAACCCAGGTTGGCCATGTCAGCTGCATGCAAGGCAAATGCCCTACCTGCTGTACTATCGCTCCAGCCCAGATATTGTAACAAGCAGTATAAATTATTGTGTGTCTGCTAAATGAGCATATTGGCAGGTGGGTGGGCCACTGGGAACATTGGTGGAAGGGAGATCACGGTGGTGGTGAGATTGGGGTTGGAACACTGAATGCCTAAAAGACGACTGTGTTGGGGCTGAAACACAGCAGGTAGGGCGTTTGCCTTGCACGGGGGCAGCACGGGTTCGATTCCCAGCATCCCATATGGTCCCCCGAGTACCTCCAGGAGTGATTCCTGAGTGCAGAGCCAGGAGTAACCCCTGAGCAACGCCAGGAGTGACCCAAAAACAAAAACAAAACCTCACTGTGTTACGAACAACTTTGTAAATAATGATGTTGAAATAAAAAGTCTCAAACATGAAATAAATGAACACACTCCCAAGCACACCATATCACCTCTAGACAGAAGACATATCCAATGGTAACGAACAGCCTTGGGAATAGATTCTGCTTCTTATTCTAGCCCCCAGCACAACCACTTCCAGCGAAGGTTGCCCTCTAGGCAGAACCGAAACGAGTCATTTTAGGAAGAGGAGGATGCAGTTCAGACAAGCACCGGTTTTCACTTCTCCCTCCCCTCCCCCCTTTTGCCATAGCAATCTCAGCCAGCAGGACAGGCATCCCGGAAGCACCATCTCGGCAGCTAAGGAACACGCGCTCGCTCTGGTTGGTTGAGATGGGAAGTTGGAGCTGCCGGAGTTCACGTCCCTTCACGGCACAAGAAACTGTGACTCTGGGGACGAGGCGATAGTACAGGAGGGGTTAAGGCACTCGCCTTGCCTGCAGCTGACCTAGGTTCCATTCAGAGCACCCTGTACAATCCCACCAGGAGTGGTGACCCCTGAGCACTGAGCCAGGAGTAAGCCCTGAGCACAGTCAGATGGGGTGGAAAAATCAAAAGGAAAAAATATAAAAAAAACTGTGACTCTGCAAATCACAATTTTGAAATGCAACATAACACTTTTGTTCATGGAAATAAAACAAAAATTTTCTACCTTAACAATTAAAAATAAAAACCGCTGTTGTTCCTTCCCTTCTTGTGGTCATGGTTTCAGTGACCTGCACCCTTTTCTAGCCCTGCTCCTGACCACTTCTAGATGCCCCATGCGCTGTCCCTGAGGGTGTTCCCCCAGTTGTGCCAAAATCCCCACGTCCTCTCCAGAACTCTTCACATCCTGGGAAAACGGAGACTGGGCCCAGTAAACAGTCCCGCCCTCCTGCCGGGCCTCTGGCAAACATTCTAGTGTTTATCGGATCAATTTGCCTTAGGTGTGACTTATTACAGGTGGAATTATAAAGCTCCTATCTTCCCTGCGATGGCTAATTTCACTTAGCACCGTGCATGCCGTTTCTAGCGTGTCACAGTTTTCTTTTTAAAAACAGGCTGAGAGGCTGGAGCAATAAAACAGCAGGTAGTGTGTTTGCATGTGGCCGACCTGGGTTCGATTCCCAGCATCCCATATGGTCCCCTGGGCACTGCTGGGAGTAATTCCTGAGTGTATGAGCTAGGAGTAACCCCTGAGCATTGCCGGCTGTGACCCAAAAAGCAAAAAAATTAAAATAAAAAAAATAAAATAAAAACAGGCTGAGTAAAATCCCACTGGGTCTGATTTCAACGTGACCCATCCCACTCTCCTGGGCCCTTGGGTGGATCTTAGTGCTTTGTGGAACACAGGAGTGTCCCTTTTCACAACACGGCACTGTCTTACAGTGTTTCACACCCAGAGACCCAATTCCTCCCCAGGGCCAAGCCATCAGTAGGGGTCTCCAGTGACCTCAGATGTTTACCCCCCAGTCTTCCCTGTGCCAACCCCAGTCTCACCTGGTCTTGCTCCCGCTGGGAGGTGCAGCAGCTCAAGGGAACAGCAGTTGCCCCACCAGGAACTGTCCCTGTGGTCCTGAGCCAGCAGTGACCGATCCGACCCCGTGCCCCCTGGCTGTCACTACAGTCCATCAACACCCGCACTGCTGCTGTGATGTTGAGCTCACTGAGGGCTTGGCGGCTAGTAGTCTCCTTTCTGTTTAGTTTGGTTTGCAGTGCTCAGGGCTCACTCCCAGCTCTGTGCTCAGGGCTTACTCCTGGCAGGGATTCAGAGGACACTCTGAGGTGTCAGGGATTGAACCATGGTCAGCTGTATGCAAGGCAAGTGGCCTATCCACTGGACTATCTCAGCCCCAGTAATCTGCATCTGGAATGTTAGAAACAGACCCTCAAAGTTCATGGCACTTGAGACAGGTGGGCAGACCGAGGTGCCTCCGAAGTACCCAGGGCACTAGGGAGAGACGCCTGTGTCCTCAGGGTGCCCCCTGCTGAATGCTCTGACAGTCCTCCATCTGGCCTTGGGCTTGGGTGGTCCTGGCGGCCCCTTCCTGACCACAGGGCCACCCGCACCCCACACCTGTGTCTCATCCCTCTCGTCCACAGCTGGTGTGGAATATCCAGGATTCCCTTCTCCTCTCTGACAGCTGCATCTGCCCGTCTGGTTCCTCTACTGACAGCCTGACGGCCAGGTCTTCAGCGGACTCCATCCACCCCCATCAGCCGCTCCAGTATGAAACTCCAGTTGTGTGATCACCTGCCACACTCGGTCCTCGGACCGTGGCTTCCCTTGGCGTCTTTCCCAACAGGTCCCAAGGGCCTAGCAGCTATGTCAACCCACAGCCACCCCTCGGGGACACGCCCGAGGCCAGTGCCCCCTCCAGTAGAAGCAGGGAATGACCCGCGGGTCGCGATGCTGAGTGGGAAGCAACCGCCCCATGGCCCAGAGCAGGGGTGCGGCCTCGGACCCACAAGCAGTGCCCCTCAGGCGAGCGGTCAGTCCCAGAGCCCCTTGGTTCGTCACAGAGGAAGGAGATGCTCTGCTCCCAGAAGCTAGGCTCTGACCCCAGAGAGCACCCGAGGAAAGGAGTCCCTGAAGGGGCAGGGCCGCTCTGTCCGGGTGCCACGGGCCACCCACTACAATGTACCTTTCCAAATGCCCTCGGCTGCCTGGGGGACATGTGTCCAGAGAAGGGCTCTGTGTCACAGTCTCACAGTGTCCTGGCCTGTCTGCATACCCCACTGAGGATGATGATCTCCCCGGCAGGGTGAGGGGGTGGGGAGGATCAAGGTCAGGGGTACATGAAGGCCCCTCCGTTGCGTCTCGCAGCTGAAGAGGAATTATCTCGGGACACTGGAAGAACTTTTAAAATGCTGGAGATGCAAGGGGGGGTTGAGGGCCTGGGGGACTGAGGCCAAGCTCTGCAGGGGAGTCTTGGGTGGGATTCCCCAGTACCACACGGGTACCCCGAGAACCCCTCGGTGTCCTTTCCCCCATTCATAATTTGGTAAATGCTAAGAAAATGCCCTGTGCTCACTTAAAAATTCACTTAAAACACATCTTTCAGTTGCATTTACTATTTAGGATCCTGAAACTCTAGCCTCAGCTAATTCACCAGCAGGAGTGCCCATTTTTCCTCTCTTGGATGTGGTCTGATCTGCTGCCCACCTCCCCCAGAGCTGGCAGCTCCCTCTCTCACGCCATGGTCACTCCGAACCCCCGGTGTCCATCCCTGGGGCATTCCCAGTCATCAGAGACCCCCAGCAGGGCCCCCACCTATGCAAAGCTGCATGCTCTGGACAACCTCGGCTCCAAAGAGTGTAAGGCCAGTGGCCCCCCAGAACCCCGTGCCCTAAAGGAATTCTCCCCATGCACAAGAACAGGTGAGACCCAGGGGGGGGGCACTCTCAGATCTCCCCAGCCAAAAGCCCACCTTCACCCGCACCTTAGGGAAGATTCAGCCCCGAGGACTTGTCAGAGGTCCATGGGAAAGAAATTATTCTGCCATGCATGTTTGGACCCAGCAATGTTGCAGAGCCTTGGGGATAGGAAGGACCCAGGAGAAGGACCTGGGGGCCAGAAAGCCAGACACGGTTGATGGTTTGGGGACCTGGAGCAGGGTCCTGAGTTCCTTCAGCAAAGTTACACCCGTGCTTCCAGATCCCCACAGCTCCGCCAGCACTGGGGCCCAGAGAAGCAGCTGCTACAAGATGATGCTTGGGCTTGCAGTGCCCCAAAACTGACCCTCTGGCCCCTTAAGGAAAGAGCTCTCAGTCCTGACTTGACAATGTCAGAAGCAGGGCATTATCACGCCATCACCATGACAACACACAGCTCTGATGGATTTCAAAGGACCACGAGTGCTTTCTGCAACTTAGCTCCCCCAATCAGCCCAGCACGGCTGCAGGGGACGCCGATCGTCCTCTCCTAACTCAAACATCGGAGACTGGAGTGGGGGAAACACCCACCCCAGCCTTACAGACCATTAGCAGGATTCAAAGTCTGCTTCCCCCAAGGCTGAGTGCTCCCTCCCAACCTTGAGTGCTCCCCCCAAGGCTGATGCTCCCTCCCCAGGATGAGTGCTCTCTCCCAAGGTTGAGTGCTCCCTCCTGAGGCTGAGTGTTCCCCCCCCAAGGCTGAGTGTTCCCTCCTGAGGCTGAGTGCTCCATCCCAAGGCTGAGTGTTCCCCCCCCAAGGCTGAGTGCTCCCCCCAAGGCTGAGTGCTCCCTCCTGAGGCTGAATGCACTCTCCCAAGCCTGAGTGCTCCCCCAAGGCTGATGCTCCCTCCCCAGGCTGAGTGCTCCCTCCAGAGGCTGAGTGCTCCCACCATCATGCTGTCTTACTCCTAAACAAACTTCCCAGGCTCTCACCTGGGCTGAGTTCCCCTCACCCAACATGATTGCCACTCAATGCCTCTTTTGCAAACCACAACACCCAAAAGGAGAGAGAGAACAGAGGGGAAAGCCCTGCCACAGAGGCAGGGTAGGATAGGGGGTTGGAGGGTGAGGGGGATGTTGGGACCCGTGGTGGTGGAGGATGGGCACTGGTGGAGGGATGGGTGCTTGATCATTGTATAACTGAAACCCAGCACAAAAATTTGTAAGTCTACAACTAACTGTACCTCATGGTGTTTCACTAATAAAAATTTTTAAAAAAAGACTTTATTTAAGCACGGTGGTTTACAAGTTGTTCATGATGACCTGATCCAGGCATTTACTATTCCAACCCCCATCCCTCCACCTCTGTCACCTTCCCTCCACCAGTCTCCATTTTCCCAACCACCCCTCAAGCCTGCCCCCATAGCGGGTTCACGATAATTTATTTTATATTGCTTGAGTGACAGCACAGCAGGTAAGACCATTTGCCTTGCACACGACCGACCCAGGTTCGATTCCTCTGCCCCTCTCGGAAAACCCAGCAAGCTACCGAGAGTACCTCGCCCGCACAGCAGAGCCTGGCAAGCTCCCCGTGACGTATTCGATATGCCAAAACTCAGTAACAACAAGTCTCACAACGAAGACATTACTGGGCCCGCTCGAACAAATTGATGAACAACAGGAGAACAGTGCTACAGGGCTACAGAACTTGTTACACTAAATATCCAATGGAATGATCAAAAATACTTGAGCAAAAGAGAATTTGTGAAACTTGTAGCTTACCCTGAGGACATTAAGTCCCTGTCTGGGGAGTTTCCTGAGCTGTTGCTGCAAGTTACACCTTCTGTGTTCGTGTTTGTGGTAGTGGAGATCGGTTGGCTTCTGCGTTACATCCCGTCCAATCGGCTGCGCTCCGACTGGGCTGTCAGTGTTGGAGAGTTTGGAGATATCCAGAAAATCCAGAATATTTAACTGAACAGTCTGGCTGGGGGCATGGTGGTGGGCTGGGGGGGGGGGAGTGGGAGTGGCTGATGGGGCTTTGTCAGGGCAGCAGCTAGCCAGAGGCCACTGAGATCACCCCAGAGGTCTCACCCAGGCTGAGTTTTTACATCTTCGCCAGGGTTGCAAAGGAAGCTCTGCTGTCATAGCTATTCCCTGCCACTGCTCTAGTCCCGTCAGATACCGAAGCCCGGGCCGAGGTCCAGTGACTTCCCTTGACAGGATTCTCAGCACCCAAATCCTTCCCCACAGATGTGAGATCAGAGGGAAAAGGTGAATGCCAGGGAACCGTGTCGAAAATGAATCGTGACATGGCACCACCGTCTTTTTGAAGCGAAGGAAACCGAAGACAACATAAATGGGTTTCTGGAGCCTCCCGGCAGTCAAGGCCATCAGGGAAAGTGTGACTAATGAGGAGCTCACGATCTGATTAGATGAACTGCCCTTTCCGGCTCGAAGCCTTCGAGCTGGGCCAGTAGTGAGAATCTAGGCACTGCGCAATCCTGTCGCCTTGCGCTCCTGGAAAGATCTTGTGTATCCATCCAAGCAAAAGTCAAGCAGAATGAGCCCCAGCAGGGAGTTCTGAGTAAAAGAAGTCAGCACCCCATCGTCTGGGGCATGGAGGCACCGATTTAGAATAGCATCATTCACAGTAGCCAGGGCAGTCAGCGTGGACAGGGTCAGACGGAGTGAAGAAGGCAGGCTTTTACACCTGGGAAGACAGTCTGTCACTCCACAAGATGACAGCGGGGGGTGGGGGGGGCACTCAAAAGACAGGAGAGTGAAAAGAGAGGCTGCTTGCCTTGCAAGTGGCTGGCCCAAGTTCAATCCCTGGCGCTACATGGCCCTCCGAGCACAGAGCTCGGAGTAAGCCCTGGGCACTGCTAAAAATGTGTTTGTGGAAGATGACCGTGTGCCCTTTGGGACACAGTGACTGGAATGTGAGGTGACTGCTCCAAGTGAAGAATGCATCGGGTGGTTTTCACTCATCTGTGGAATAGGAAGGGGCAGTCTCGTAGGGGAGGCACGTGCCTCACACGCAGCTGATTCAAGTTCGATCCCCGACATCCCACATGGTCCCCTGAGCACCACGGGCAGGAACCCCTGAGTGCAGAGCCCCGAGCATCGTCCCCGGCCCCCTCCCAAAACAGAGAAGCGAAAAAGAATCACTGATTCAGACTGACAAGAGACGAGAAAACTAACTCCTGGACTCATGAAAACTCTGGGGGTTCCTAGAGCAGTAAGAGGGGGGCTGGGAAAATGAACAGAAGGGTCTGTTAGGTGCAAGGA
The DNA here is from genome assembly GCA_028565675.1 of Sorex palustris. Lineage (NCBI taxonomy): Eukaryota > Metazoa > Chordata > Mammalia > Eulipotyphla > Soricidae > Sorex > Sorex palustris. The sequence goes on from JAOXYA010082780.1 coordinate 14,679, forward strand.
CACTGGCCTGAGGATGATGACATCTGTTGACGTGTGAGGCTAAGTCACCTCCTTCAGAGTGGAGAGGGGAGGGCACTTGCCTTGTGAATAGCCCAGCCCGGCTCGATCCCCGGCATCACATACAGTAACCTTGAACCCGGGTCCAGCACTGATCTCTGAGTGCAGAGCCAAGAGGAAGCCCTGAGCACCATCGGGGGTGGTGCCCCCCCACCAAGAAAAAAGAAAATAAATTCATTCAATGCCCACCCACCCCCAAATCTATCTTCTTTAATGGAACAAGCAGAAACCACCACACCAAATCACACCTGAGGCCGTTAATGGCTCCCCTGGAATGTTCTGGAATGTTCTGGAATCCTCTTCTCCTTCCAGGGATAGTATCAAGATTGGGAAAGCTGAAATGCCAGCATCTTGGAAACCAATGGCAAGTCCATGAAAAAAAAATTAAAATTGGAGAAATGTGCTAAAATAGATGACCACAGAGCCCAGAGAGGAAGAAGCAAGAGGCAGGTCCAGGCCCAGGGAGGGACCTGAGCTTCTCAGCAGAACCATGTATCTTTCATGCCTCTTTTCCCGTGCTCCCCTTCTGGGGGGTCCCCGGGGGTCCCCGGGGCATGAGGATCCCTTCTGCACATGTGTGACGCAGGGCTGATGCAGGACCTCCACTTCCCGAGCCCCTCAGCCATGGTCTGGGCAGGAGCCTTGGTGCCTGCAGGCGGCCCTGGGGGCTGAGCATGTGGGTTTGACGTGTTGGCGCCTGTGTGTACCACTGGTGGCTCACAGCAAAATGTGGGCTCATTGCCACAATTGCAGCGCCAGCACCTATATGTTAAACACCACACCAGCTCTCAGGACACGCTTAGTGACACACCTTTCTCAGAAGGTTTTTAAAAACTCAAGCTGAAAAAAAATATTTAAAAAAAATGCTACATGTACTATAGACTGAACACAACGGCCACTCAATACCTCTATTGCAAACTACAACACCCTAAAGGAACTGCGCTGTACTACACTGTCCTCCCGTTGTTCATCGATTTGCTCAGTAACGTCTCCATCGTGAGACTTCTTGTTACTGTGTTTGCCATATCAAATACGTCACAGGGAGCTTGCCGGGGTTTTCCGTGCGGGTGAGATATTCTCTGTAGCTTGTCGGGCTCTCTGAGAGGGGCGGAGGAATCGAACTCGGGTCAGCCATGTCGGCCGCATGCAAGACAAATGCCGTACCCGCTGTGCTATCACTCCAGCCCTAAAGGAAAGAGTGAGTAAAAAGGAATGCCCTGCCACAGAGGTGGGGTGGAGTGAGGGGGATGGGATGGCAGGTGGGAAGGATACTGGGATCACTGGTGGTGGAGAATGGGCACTGGTGGAGGGATGGGTACTCGATCATTGTATAACTGAAACCCAAGCACGAACGTTTGTAAGTCTACAACTGTACCTCAATGGTGCTTCACTAATAAAAAAAATAAAATAAAAAATAAAAATGCTACATGTAAGTTGAATCATTATTTAACTGAAAGAAAAAAGGGGGGGCTGAAGTGATAGTATGCTGGGGAGGGTGTTTGCCTTGCACAGGACCGACCTGGGTTTGATTCCCGGCATCCCATATGGTTCCCTGAGCACAGCCAGGAGTGATTCCTGAGTGCAGAGTCAGGAATAACCCCTGAGCATCACTGGGTGTTACCAAAAAAGAAAAAAAAAAAAGGTTAAAGCACAAACTCTTATGTGTTGATAATAAAGACTATTTTTTTTCTCTAAGGAAAAAACAAAGCAAAACAAAAAGTTGCTTCAATGAGCCAGATGGACAAAGGTTGGGCCCGACTCTTGAGGACATTCTCAGCCCTGTTCACACCTCAGCCCAGGTCACGGGGACTCTAATCATGGGCCAGTCGTGCCCACTCCCAGTTTCCCCACAGAACCTTCTAGAATGAGAGAGCGCCCTCACCCCTGGGCCGCCCTGCTTGGCGGTTTTTAACGAAGGCCACAAGGACCCCTGGGAGAATGTTACAGACCGCCACAGACAGGGTCCCGCCCAGAGCGCCAGACGTGGGTCGCGTGTCTGGGGGAAGACGCGCATCAGGGTGTCGCCGTAATCCTCCCACGAGCCTGAGAGCAGCAAAAGTGGGAGCCACAGCCCGAGCTCGGTGCCGACTCAGAGTGTCGCCCTCTTCCTCCGGCCCAGGCCAGCCGCCTCGACAGGCGGCAATTACGGCCCGAGAAATAACAGTCTGAACGCGCGGCCCCTGCCTCTCTCTAAGTGGCAGTTACCATAATGACCAGGCGTCCCGATGACCTCAGCGTCAGCCCGACGCCCGCTATTAGAGACCATCCCGGCCCATGTCCAGCGCCCGCTGCGTGTGGCATCACCCCCCTCTGGGAGGCACGGGCCAGCCCTCCCTGGCCCCAGTGGGAAGGACGGCCCCATCCCACAGCGGGAGAAGCAGAAGCTCTACCCGAACCGAGGCCGAGGACAGCAGGCGTTCCCCACCTGCTAGCACCCCAGCCCCTCGCGAGGAGCAGGAGCAGAAGGCCGCCAGAGAGAGAGCACAGGGGCAGGGGGGGAGCTCGCTGTGCCCCCCTGTTAGACACGGGACGGATCCCGGCACCTTCATGGGCCCCTGGGCCCCACCAGGAATTATTCCTGAGCACAAAGCCAGAAGTTATTGCTGAGTACTTCCAGGTATGGCACAAAAAACAGAGAGAGAGAGAGAGAGAGAGAGAGAGACAGACAGACAGAGACAGACAGACAGAGACAGAGACCGAGACTGAGACCAACAGAGACACAGAGAGACAGAGACACAGAGAGACAGAGACACAGAGAGAGACACAGAGAGACAGAGATAGAGACAGAGAGACAGAGAGAGACAGACCCGCAGAGAGAGGGCATCTCCCTCTAACAGCAAGGGAGCTCTGGACCTCAGAGGTAGTCCGTCAGGGCAAGACACTTGCCACACATGAGCCAGATTTGCCCCCTGACACTGCACAGAGCCCCAAGAGCACCTCCACGAGTGGCCCTTGAGCACAGTGCCAGGAGTCAGCCCTGAGCACTGCCCAGGGTAGCCCACCCAGCCCCCACTGCCTCCCCAAACCAGAACGGGAAGACACGGAACTATTTCCACCTGCTTCCGTCTCCCCCCCGGGTCTCTGCAAGGTGCTGGCTGCCCCTGACCCCGCCATCACGTCAGAAACACCCAGCGGGTCCTGCGCGGACCTCCCCCAGCCCCCAGCCCAGCAGGCGGAGCCATCTGCTGCCCGCCTCCCCCCAGAGGCCGTCGCTGCCTGTCTGTCCATCCCCTAGTGCCCCGCAGGTGCCCGGGAACCTTCTCCTGCCCCAGACAGTGCTACGAGGCATCAAGTCCAGTTCCAGGAACCTTGGCAAAGAGTCGCTATGGGTGCCTCACCAAGGGCCCCTTTCCAGCCAACAGTGGGGAAACTGAGGCCCCAGTGGTGGACACAGCCCCTTGTAACACAGAAGGGTATGCCAGCAGCCACACCAGGCCCCACTGCCTCTGCCTGGCCGGCCCCGGGCTTGACCGTCAGACCAGCACTCATTGGCCTGAGTGTTGCCCGGTACCAGCTGTTGATAGGGGCACCCAAATCCCCTCGCCTCTTGTGAGGTCGCCCTGCAGTTTCACCTGGAGCACCACCGTGCACCCCGAGTGCCATCACACCCTCGCCCCTGCTCGGGCTGCAGGACGGCAGGAACTTGGGCTTGAGGAGAGAACTTGAAATTCACCCCAGGCCTGGCCCGTGGCTCCAGGCCGCCTCTGGCCAGCAGTGCTCTGGACACAGGCAGGGCCAGGAGACTTGGCGGTCGGCCGGCCAGAGGGAGCATTCTGGGTCGGCCGCTTCTCCCAGATGGTGGGGGGTGCCAGAGTCCCTACCCTGCCCCCCAGGAGACCCCTTTCACCTCTGGGCCGCTGCCTAATGTCCATCAGCTGACCAGACCCTGTCTCCAAGCAGCTGGAAACCTCTGCTTCTCGTCTCTGGACTCTGTCTCTGTTTCTCTCTGCGTGTCTCTGTCTCTCTGTGTCTCTGTCTCTGTCTCTCTGTGTCTCTGTCTTCTGTCCCCATGCAGGGGCTTCCCGCATTAACCCCGAACCCACTCCCCCTGGGCCTGTGGCCAGATTCATCCTTACTAAGCAAGCCGGTCCCCACCCTGAGGGCTCCACTGCGATTCATTATGGACACCCTCTGAGGCAAGCCCACCTCCCTGCCCCCTGCCCTCCTCCCTCTCACAGCCCCCCACTCAGGATCAGCCCCCATGCTGCTATGGGCCCAATATTCTGTAACACAAACCACACACACACAAGCACACATACACACACACACACACACACACACACACACACACACACACACCCCTACATAGGAAGCCCTGGAGGTTATCAACATGTGAGAACACAAGAAAGTCACACCTCCAGGCCCAGGTCCATCTGGGTCCATCTGTATCCCCGCCCCCCTCCACCAGGTTCAAGAGCTCTATGCCGTCAAGGTCTACTCCTCCAGGAAGGCCTCTAGGATTTCGCTTCAGCTTCCTGTACTTCCAGAGAGGTGTGGACCTGGGTACCCTCTAGCCCCAGACAGCATTTTCCTACCTGCCATCTCCCTCATCCTGACGGAGAAGATCTCCGGAAGGATGCATCTATATTTCCCACCCACCCTTGGCTCCGGGTCTCCAGTGAGCTGGAGTGCCCGAGCACAGAGCTAGGTGTCCAGAGGCCCTTGGAGGTCTCTGGGGCTTCCTGGGGAGATGGGCCGTGGTTTCCTCTCTCCTTCCTGGCAGGCCGGTGTGCTCGGGAGAGCCTTGATTGAACCACCACGCTTGGCAAAGGACGTGCCCATCAGAGTCGCTCCAATCTCGTGGATAAGTGAATGAATGAGCAAAGGAATGCAGGGGTGGGCTCCAAGGCCAGGGGCCACAGAAGAGCCAGGAGAGGTTGGGGGAAGCTGGTGGGGCCGCCAGCCTCAGGGGAGCAAGCCCCCAGGCCCATGACCATCACATGGACAGTGGCCGCGACTTGTCAATAAGCCAATAAGCCTGCAAACAGCCCCGCGCTCTGTCTGCCAACGACTCCTGGAAAGAGGTGACAGAATGACGGTCCCGGACACGGCTGTGGCTACAGGAGTGAGCGCCAGAATGGCAAGTGAGTCCTAGCCACCGAAGTCAGACCCCCTGGCAAGGGTCAAGTCCTCTGGGCAGCTCGGGGCATCCTGGCCCAACGCTGTTACACAGAAACAGGGAGAGGTGGGCTGAAATTGGGGTTTCTGGGAGAGGTGCCCAGTGCCCTGCTGCATGGCCAGTCCCTCCGGCCATGGTGCTCCGGACCCCCAGGATCGAAGGGTGCTGTCACCCGGCTGGACGGGTGCCAGTGCCCCTGGGGGGTCTGTATCACCCACGGGGAAAGACTGCACTGGCTAGATGCTCCCACAGCAGAAAGGCAAACGCCCTCTCCCTGAGACGCACGGGGCTGTCTCCATGCTGAGTTTCCATGTCCCATTCCGGAGCCCTCCGGGCCGTCTCTGGGGAAGGGGAGAAACGCTCTTCTCTCACGCCCTCACTGCAGGTGGGGGCCGGGGTATGGGGAACGGCATGAAAACCCCTCCAGGAGGAAGGTACGGTCAAGTATGGAAATGATTCTTCCAAAGAAAAACCAGTCCTTCCCACCTCACCCCTCCCTCCCTCCCTCCTCCCTCCCTCCCTCCATATCTCCCCCACCCTCTCTGACAGCTTGAGGCCCCTGTCAGCTTTTCTCAGACTCATCATCCATGTCGGGAGGGACGGGGGACACCGCATTGCCCTCCCACACTCAGCACCGGCCACCCCAGAGAGGGGCCTTCTCAGCCGGCCGAGGCCCGGATACTAGGCTCCAGGGACGTTGGGTCACCAGCTCTGCTCCCCTAAAACTCCTACCCCGGCTCTGGGGCCCAGCAAGATCCGGTGAGAAGTGGGGTTAGCTGATCCCCAACAAAAGATTCCCCCTTGGATCAAACATCCCTGGGCAGAGAGGCCAGAAGACTCGCCGTGGAGTGAAAACGGTCTCTCGGCTTGTTTCCCCTTGTTTTTCGGCAAAAAACCTAAGAACATCATTTCATGCCTTCCCATTTTTCCTCCCTACCACCGCAAACCAGTAAGATGGGGTGACAGTCAGAGAGACCCGGAATCAAGGTGGCCAGACTGTAAACTAACCCTGGACACTGGACCCCCCTGAGCAGGGGTCCCTGAGGTCGGGCCATGCCGAGGAGACCCCAGCTTCCCATGACGGTCACTGCACCGGCCAAGGCTCCAGAGGATGCCACCCCTCCCTCTCCCAGTCCCCACCCAGGAGACCCCTCGGGGAGCTTCCTAGATGAGAAACAGCAGGGCTGGGGGTCCTGGCGCCCCTCGGCAGAGCCCCCACTGACCCGCATGACCTCTGCAGGTGCACTGCCCCAAGGGGGGCCCGTGGGCTTCATGTGGATTTCAGGTGGGCGTGGTCCCAGCTGGGGGCGTGGCCTGCCCGGCTCCCGGAAGAGCAGAGTAGCTGACAGCTGTCCGTCAACCCTAAGCCAGGCCCTGGCTTGGGAGCAGCGGGGGCTCCTCTCCCAGGGCCCCGCGGGGCCAGGACTCCAGGGCAGAAGCTGGCCTGGGTGAAGGAGACCCAGGGCCCTCCTGGGATGCACGGCCTCAGGGTGGAGGCCCTGGGGTCCAGCTCCGCCGCCGGACAGAGCACCCACAGGTCTCCCAGCCCCACTGCGCCCTCGGGTCTTCTGGGAAAAAAGTTCTCTACCGAGACCCCCACTCTAGGGAGTCTGGCAAGGCACGAACTCTATGGGGGGTGTTGCCAGGTTGGGAAAACACAAACAAGGGTTAAATTAAGCCACCCAAGGGCTTCTCTCGGGCCTGTCTCTTTTACTTTTTTCTTTTTCTTTTCTTTTTGGGTCACACCCGGTGGTGATACACAGGGGTTGCTCCTGGCTCTGCACTCAGGAATCACTCCTGGTGGTGCTCGGGGGACCATACGGGTTGTTGGGAATCGAACCCAGGTCGACTGCGTGCAAGGCAAACACACTCTCTGCTGTGCTGTCGCTCAGGCCCCTCGGGCCTTTCTTTCAAGGCCATGTTCAAGACAGGTAGAATTTCCCAGCAGCGAGCAGGCAGGCGGCCCCCGGGCCCGGGTCCCTTCGGCTGCTGGCCCAGGGCTCTCTCCAGAGGCCCCACACCCAGTCTCGCGGCGGGAGGGTGTGGCTCCCCGATTCCCGGGGCCCTGGGGCAGGACAGCCGCCTAGGGGCTCTCTGTCCACCTGGTGAACAGTTCCCAAGGCCACCCTGAGGCCAGATGTGTCACCGCAAAGCCACCTCTATGCCTCTTTCTGACACTGTCCTCTTTCCCAGTGGCCAGCCTGCTCGCCAAGGCTGAGTCATTGTCTACTTGGCCACTGCCACATGACTCCTGGGCATCACCCCAGTGTCCCCTTCCTAGTCCCCCCATTCCCCTTCCCCGGAGGGTGTCCTGTGTGGCCCCTTGGCCTAACTAGCCTCTCACGGTCACTCCCACACGCAGGATGGAGAATGGGGTCGGGGTACGCAGCCAAGGGCCTTGCACAAAGGTCAGTGGCCCCAGCCCTAGGAGGCCGCCATGCCAAGGCTGGGCCGTTGCCCCCTGCCCAGCACCCGCAGGAATCTCTCAGGCAAGCCCCCTGCTGGCCCCCAGACCTTCCCCAGAGACGAGAGGAGAGGAGCAGGTGAGGACACGTCTGGGCTGGCGGCCCCAGACGTCTCTGTGGGGCACACACAGGTGGGCACTCTTGGCAGCAGCTCTCTGCGTTTTTAAGGGTGTCCTGGTGGCAGAGGTCACTGCACAGGGGCCTCTGTAAAGCCCCAGCTGGGTAAAGGCCACTGCTGTAAAGTGGGTGACAAGTGTCTGTGAAGCGCGCACACACGCACACACACACACACACACACACACACACACACACGCATGCATGCACGCACACACACGCGCGCCTCCCTGCCCTACAGGCTCTCCGGCCTGGGGAAAGCAAACAGCCCTTAGGAAGATGGGGTGAGTAGGCTTTCCTATCCTTGTGTGCTCTCTGAGCCCCGGCTTGGTTCCAACCAGCACCAGGCCCCCCCATATTGCCCCCTTTTCTCACTGTGTCTCATTCCTTGAGCCACCTCCCATGGAACCTGCACCCATATCTGTGAAGCCTGTCTCAAGGTCGCGGGTGTCGGATCCCACCCAGCCGTGGGGGGCGAGAGTAGGCAGGGGTGGGTCACACTCGGCACTCTGCAGCCAATCTTTGACCTTATGTGCTCTGTGAAAAGGGGGAAGGGTAGGCCAGGGTCCAGCTGGTGTCCTGCCCACGAACAGCAGCGTCAGAAGATGAGACGGGAACAGACATGCGCTCTGAGTAAGGCACAACAGGGAGGGAACTAGGGCAGATAGGAGGCAGGAGGTTGGTGGGGGGTGGGGAAGGGGTGTGGCCAGTGTCAGCCCTGGGTCAGTACTCAGCACCATAGGCGGGCCCCAAACCCCACCAGGACTATGGCCTGAGCACCGGCCAGGGGCGGCACAAAAGCAAAAACAAAAATAGAAGTAAAAAGGAAGGAAGACAGAAAGGGAGGGAGGGAGGGAGGAAGGGGGGGGGAGGGAGGGAGGGAAGGAGGGAGGGAGAGAGGGGG
>JAOXYA010082813.1:0-11285 GCA_028565675.1 Sorex palustris
CTGGCGGTGCTCAAGGGACCATATGGGATGCTGGGAATTGAACCCGGGTTGGCCGTGTGCAAGGCAAACGCCCTACCCGCTATGCTATTACTCCAGCCCCAAAAGATGTTTTTTTTTTTAATTAAAAATTTGGAGGGCACACCTAGTGATGCTCAGAGATCACTCTGGCAAGCTCAGGGACCCTATGGGATGCCCGGGCTGCATCCCGCACTAACCCTTACTGCCCGCTCTGCAGAAACTGTCGCCAGTGCCCCCTAGTGGCACCCGGTCCCCATGCTGCTGCTGTCTCTGCTGGCCGCTTGCTGTGGCAGGCGTGGCTTCATTCTGGTTGTGAATTCAGAGACCTTCGCTAATGTCAGACCCTTCCACGCTCGAGACACAAGCCCCCCCCAGCTTTGCGGTCTCAGGCACGTTTAAGGAGCGGCTGGTGGGAGCTGCCCCCGAGTGCAGCACCAGTGACCCTTAGCACCGCCGGGGTGACCCCGAAGCCAAGAAGCCAAAGAGAAAAACAAAGAAGTGAGGCGTTGGAACTTCCTCCCACAGTTTCCATCTAGAATGTTCCACCCCTCAGTCTGCCCCCTCCCTGACCCCAGCCCCTGCTCATCCCCAGGGCTTTGCCTTTCCGGAATATTCCATGGAAGCAAACTTGCCTGCACCTTCCTCCACTCAGTGGGTGCTAAGTGTACCCGCCTTTTCTGTGAGTGCGCCCGCATTCCTGTATGTGCCTGCATGTTTCCATGCACGTGTGTTCCCATGTGTACCCATGTTCTCGCACTCACCCTTGCCTGAGTGTCTGGGAAACGGTGGCCTGCTGGTTCGGACTCGAAGGTGTGGGCCCTGCACTTGCATCTGCCTCCATGAGGGGCGGGAGTTCCGGAATCTTCTCTTCTCCAGCCTTCGGGGTCAGCTCCCCCTTGGGGCCTGGGGGGTCTCAATGCTCGAGGCTCTGCCTCCAGCTCTCCCTTGCTGCTGTGAGGGAGCTTGGCCCACAGAGGGTGCTGTGCCCAGGCTGGTCTCCCATGCTTTGGGGGTCCCTGTCCCTATGTACAGACCTGGGGGCCTGGAGGTCCCTGAGGCTCGCATGGCCCCGGGGGGCTCCAGGGGAATGCACAAGTGCCTCCTTCCCAGAGCACGTCCTTCCCCATCTCCCTCCCCTCCCCTCTCCCTCCCCCCCCTACACTGGGCAGCCAGCATGCCTGGCACTGACAATGGTGCTATTCTCAGCCCTGGTCCCCGCACTTCTCTCTTCCCTGGTAATGAGGGGCTGCTGCCTGCTGGACAAAGGCAGAGTTTTCACTTCACTGGAGCAGCTCTGGGAAGGCTCTGCAGGCTCCCCAGCGCCCGAAGGATGGTGAGTGCCGCCACTCAGCGGACCTCACGGGTTTGTCCTCCAGTACTGAAGTCCCTTCCAGGAGAGATGCCCTCCACACTCTCTGTGCCGACAGCTCCCAGGGCGAGGTTGCATCTGACCAGCGGGGCTGAAACGCGTGAAGCAGCAGCCTCAAATAGTCTGACCTGACCGGGCACACACTCCCACTCCCTGCTGGGGAGACGCCCAGCCCGAGATCTGGGCCCACGGACTGTCCACAGGAAGTGGTTCCTTGCAGGAGCCCCGGTGGCTCAGGGCAGCTCAAGGCGCTCGCGTGTCTAGGGGCACCAGAGTTTCCACCGTTCATACTGAGCATTGGACCAAAATGTCCAGCTGCCGTTCACCCATCTGTCCACCTGCCTGTCTACCACGTCTGCAATGATCCTCTAATCATTGATCCATCTACCCATGCTTCTAACCGCTGCCACTAGCCCATTATCCACCTTTCCCTCGAGCACCCCCCTCTTTCCCACTTCCGTGAATCCGCTGACCACCCACTCTCTCCATACCCATCACTCATTCACCCATTACTCATCTGTCCTTCCACTCATGTTTGTATCTATTTGTTTAACAATCCATCTAATCTATATCCATTCAACTTTTTTCTAGTCATCCACTGATTATCAATCCATCCATCCTCTCATCCATTCATTCTTCCATTGTCCACTCATCTGCCGTTCATCCACCCTCCCCCACCTGTCCACCCACCATCCATCCATCAACCATCCATCCATCAATCCATCCACACATAATCCATCCATTCATCCACTACATTCCATTCACCATCCACCCACCAATTCACCGCCCATCCATCCGCCATCCATCTGTTCCACCATCTGCCCACTCATCCATCCATAATCCATCCACCCACCATCCACCCATCCATTTCCATCCATCCATCCATCCATTTCCATCCATCCATCCATCCATCCACCAACTATCCATCCATCCATTTTCATCCATCTATTTCCATCCATTCATCCATCTCCATCAACCCATCCATCCATCCATCCATCCACCCATCCATCCATCCATCCATCCACCACCCATCCATCCACCCACCTATCCGCCACCCCTCCATCCATCCATCCATCCACTCACCCAGCTACACATCCACCACTCACCCCCCTCCACCTTCCCATCTCATACATTCATCTGTTGTTCACAGAACACCTCCCAGGTACTTCCTCCTCCTTAAACACTTGCTTTACAGGAAGTGGTGCCTCCTGGCTGTGACGCGGCACTCTGCCCCCCACAGCCCCTGGTCTCACCCTCTGCCAGTTTTCTGATCTCCTTCCTACTGCCCTCCCACATCAGAACCAAAGAAATTCCTGCTCACCCCTCAAGAAGGAAGCAGCCCCCGCCCCTGACTGAACGTGGACAGCAGCTCCTGCAATTCTTAAGGCTCGTGCCCATCAGACACGAGCCTGTAACAGCCTGCCTGGGGACACCCAGCACGGGCGCAGACGGATGCCGGGACGGGCCTTGTGCACCGACTGCATCTGAGAGTAATCCCCAGGGTTCCTCTGCTCCAGAACCAAGATCCTCCTGCCCTCGGACCTGGGATCCTTTTTCTTAAACCCAGCATCCTTCCACCCCAGGGGCCAGATCCCTCCACACGGGCCAGGATCTGCCATACGGGGCATTCCTTCCATTCTGGATCAAGGACTCCTGCACCCTGGGGTCCCCCAACCCTCCTGACGGCCTGAGAATCGTCTCCAGGACAGGACGTCCCCATGATCCTGCTCCGCTTGGACCCCAGCAGCCCTGCCAGGACCGTCCACTCGAAGCCTCCTCTCCCTTGAGCAGGACACAATGGGGAAGCACCATGTGGCCCCTCGGCACCCGCTGCTGTGGCTGATCCTGAGATACTCTGCCTGGGGCCCCTGCTGTGTCCCCCAGCCCAGCTCCCGCTGCAGGCCCCCACCTCAGCTTCTCCTGCTCTCTGGCTCCCCCCGCCCCAGGTCCCCATCCCATGCCCCCGCCCTCTGGAGTTGGGACTCCCCTAGCCCGCCGTGGGCCCCCACAGGACGCGACCCGTCGGGAGAGAGCAGGGGGCTTTTCCTGGGGGGCTGCCTCTTTACCCAAGCCCGACGCTCTCTGGGAGCCACCTGGCAGCCACCGTCGGAGTGGTGCACGGCTGTCATCTCGCTACCCGGGCTCCGGCTCCACTCGGGTGGACCCAGGATGTGGTGGGCGGGGCTGTCACCCCACTGGCCTTGCTCAGGCTGCCCACACGCGAGTGGTCAGGTCGCCCAAGAGGGCAGTGCTCGTGCCCATCTGCCTCGGGGAGCATGTCCTGTGTCCCTGCACAGGGTGGCTGGCTGGAGATGACAAGGATGTTCACCTGGGGGTGTCCCCAGAGTGGGTGCCCTGGCCTGCGTGGCAACGACTGGTGCTGAGCCAGGCTCCGCCCTGCTGCCCTTCAGAATCTTGGGACATCCTGCTTGGAAGGTCACACAGAGTGGCTCAGCCAAAAGGAATCACGCTGTGGGTGTCCCCGAACCGTGGGCATCCTTGAGTTGTGGGCGGCCTCGAACCTTGGATGTCCCCCAGCCATGGACGCCCCTGAGCTGTGGGCACCCCGAGCCATGGGCATCCCTGAGCCGTGGGTGTCCCTGGCCATGGGCGTCTACAAGTCCCCATAGCTCGTGGCCTCTGAGTTCACTCCTAACCACGTGCCCACTCTGCGCATCCAGACAGTGCTTTTGGCACCGGGCTAGCCTGGGAACTGGGCCAGCACATGCCCCTGATGGGTCAGGATGGTCCTGAGGAGCATCTCCCACACAGGCGGGCCTGAAGCGGCCTCGGGGTCCGAGCACTGTCTGGGAGCACCAGCCCCTGGCACCCAGAGCTTCCTGGACCCACTTGCTGTCCCGCTGCTGTGGGTGTTCCCAGCGTCCCCGCTACTTTAGCCCAACTCAGAACTTCACGGGCTCCCCATCAGGGGGTGTCCCCGCGGCCCGTCCAGCAGAGCCCCTGCTACAGGAGACGCAGGCCATGGGGAAGGCGGGGATCCCCACAGGGTCCCGCCCACCAGGCTGACAGCCGCCACCTCATCCCTGCCTGGGAAGGCCCCGGGCCAGGCTGCAGCTAACGGGTCCCGCCAGCCCAGGGCACGCATGGGGGGCTCCTGGGAAGACCCAGAGGCGGACTCTGCTGAGTGCAGGGGTGTGGGTCGCCCCTCCACTGCTGACCGTCGCATCACTACTACATGGTGTGGACACGCCCCCTGCCCCCAGAACAGGAGTCCAGGAGCCTCTTGGGGGGAGGAGGGGCCTTCTGGCTGCGGAGGAACGGAGGGAGCCCCCAGTTCTGCCCGACATCTCTTCTGCGGTTCCTGTGTGCCCCCAGATTTAGCCGACCTTGGCGCTAAGGCTGTTGCCCCTGGGGTGAGGTGCGGCGTTCATGCCAGCCGCCTCGCGGGCACGCAGCAGGCCGAGTCCACGAGGCGTCCACTGCACGGCCTGATTCAGTCCTGTGGACCTGCTCTCAGGGAGGAACAGCCCATGGGTGCAGAGACAGAGGTGGCAGCGCCCTGAGCTGGGGGTTTCCACGGAGTGGGGGCAGGGTGGCACCCGCACAAAACTGGCCTGCACGGAGCTTTGCAAGTGGAGAATATGACGCCTGACGTGAAGGGCTGAGGGTGGCAGAGGACCGAGCCCAGAGACAGCTCAGGGGGGCCGTGGAGCGGCCATCTGAAGGAGGGCAGGATGACGGGAAGACAGAAGCGGCGGCTTGAAGAACGGGGAGAGAGATGGAAGGGCCGAGCCTGGAGACGGCAGAGCAGACACCTCAGCCAGGCGCCTCAGCAAGGCGTGGGCTCCTGACCTGACGACGGGCAGCCCCCTTCTTGGCTCCTTTTTTCTCCACTCCTGGCAGTGCTCAGGGCTCACTCTCGGTTCTACAATCAGGAATCGTGCCTGGCGGAGCTCGGAGGACCAGTGGGCTGCCAGGGACCAAAGCCGGGTCAGCTGCGTGCAAGGCAGGTGCTGCCCACTGGACTATCGCTCTGGGCCCTCCCCTTCATTCTGGAATGCAGTTTCTGCCACTGTGGCCCAGGAGAAGCTGGTTCCGTCCACACATGCCGGCAGACCCTCAGCACCTCCCCCACCGCCACACGTCCACACACAAACACGTTTGTCTATATCCCACTGTAATGCTGAGAGTGACGCCCCAAACAGTAAAAAGTTAAATATGTAGGCGGTGAGACCCCAGATTACATGCAGAACACATGCATGCACAAGCACACATGTACACACACACAAGTACACACTGCGCTCATGTACACAGGCACACATGGACATGCACATATGGACACAGAGGCACATGTCCATGCACACCTGCAAACACGTATACACCCACAAGTACAACACCGCACCCATGTCCACACACATGTGAACATAGACACAGGTGTGCGCACACCTGCAAACATGTACATACCCACAAGTACACACTGCACCCATGTACACACATGTGAACACAAGGACACATGCATGCACACCTGCAAACATGTACACGCACAGCCACAAGTACACACTGCACGCAGGTGCAGGCACACGTGTGTACACATGTGAGGACAGGCACACATGCTTGAGGGCCCTCCCCGCACATGTTCCTTTCATACACACGAACAGGAGAGACCCGTGTCTAAGTCAGCGCAGAAGCACAGCAGACACAGCAGGGGCGGCCGGAAGGAGGGAACAGCAAGAAACCAGAGGCGAGCGAAGAGCTAGAAAAACACGGGGAACATCAATGAGACTAAAAGCCCGTTCCTGGAAAATTCAATACAATCGAGAGAATTCCAGCCAGAGTGACAAAGAGAAGTGAAGTCCCCAGTGGCCAAGACAGCCGGTAAGGAGGGGCCTTCAGCCAGCGGGCTGCGGGGCCCGGGCTGGCGTGGCCCGTGGCTGCTCAAGCTCCTGCCTCGCAGGGTGGGGGAATCTGGCCACCCCGATTCTGCCCACACACATGTGCCCGGGGCCACCACAGTGGCACTGCCCTATGGTCCCACCGCCGCTCCGCGAGGGCCATCTCCAGTACCCGCTGTCCCCTTTGTCAGAACCACAGAAGGGAAAGGCCGGGCTGGGGGGTGGGGGGACACGCTCTACCGAGAAGCCATCCTGGTGACAGCTGGACGTCCCCGAGATGGAACAGATCATTCACAGGGTTTAGCTACCGGTTGTGGCCACACTCAGTTGTGCTCAGGGACTCCTCCTGGGGGGGGGGGTTGGGGGACCCTATGTGTGACAAAATCAAACTCCAGTCAACGTGTGCAAGGCAAATGGCATTCCAGAGCTCTCACTACCATTTATTAACTATCACTTAAAATATCTTTACATTTACATATTCTATATGATCATTTAAGAAATTTGTGACCTATAAATATCAAAGACATATTTGTCACGTATCCATTATCAACCCTGGACTCCATCAGTTCAAGTGCGACCAGCGCCTCCTGGCCAGGCTTTCCAGGAAAGAGGAATGGGAGGAGCTTTCTGAGTTAATGACCCTGAAGCCAGACCAGCGACCGTGCAAGGACAGAACCAGCGTCCCCAGGAGCAGGGGCCCAGCCGCACACCCCAGGGGGCAGACCCACGGGCTCACAATCAAGGGAAATGGCCCCGGGCTGGAGGTGGGGGAGCAAGGCTGGTGCGATCCCTGTAACCTCCCACCACAACCCCCGTTCCACATGCTGAGGGAAACAATCCGGTCAGCAGACGCGGGAAAATCTGGACAAGACAGGACATGCATGGAAAGGGGACATCATGCTCCTCCACTGACCAGACAGCATCCTGCAGACTGGAGGGTCTCCGGGGAGAGACCCCCCCATACACCAACAGGAGAGCACTTTGCCCACCTGGAGACGCAGCAAGGCCCCCCCCCCCCAGAGCTGGCTGGAGCTGCTGGGCATGTCTCTGGTAAGGGTGCTGGATGGGCCAGGACGTGGGGGCAGCTCTGAGCATGCAGTGACACGGCAGTGGCCACATGTGACCACAGCGACAGTACATGGAACCCCCGAGGGCTCCGAATGGGTCCTCTGGGTGAACCCCGCTAATGAAGGCACAAGCCTGCAATGCTTGGGACCCAATGTCGGTGGCAGCAGTGCCTCAGCCCCCCGCCGACCCGAATACACAGGTGGGCAAGACCCAGTGTCCTCCCCATCCTATATAAGAGGAAACTGAGGTACAGAGCCTCGGGATGCAGGGTGGGGAAGTAGGGGTGGGCCAAGCCCTGACACTGGGACAGGCTCAGTGCTTGTGGGGACATCACAGAGACCCTGGCAGGGAGGGACCCGGGCAGGGGTTTCCTACCAGGGACCCCTGCCCCATCTCCTTGAGGACTGTTAGCGGAGGCGGGGGCGCCTGGTTCCCCCCAGCTGCTGGACCAGGACTGTCCAGGCCGCACAGGACGCCAAAACCGACACCTGGCGGGGCCGTTCCTCCAGGCGCCCGAGCAGAGCCAGGGTGCGGTGCGGGGGGACATGAAGGGAACAGGGGTCGGGGGGCTCCCCTGCGGCCCGAGCCGCGCGCCCAGCCCCGCTCCGTGCCGGCGGCCGCCATCTAGCGGCCAGACAGGGAACAGCGCCGAGGGGCTCCGGGACCCCCGCACCCGCCGGCGCCCGAGAGGGACGAGCCCGAGGTGGGGGCGGGCCCGTGCGGCCCGGGGTGTCCTCATCGCCCTCGACTCGGGGAACCCGAACCTTTACGGCGGCGAGGGATTAGGGTGTGAATAATCAGAGCCCCCGCGCGCGCCCACACCGCCTGCTGGGCGACCTTCTTTCCAGTCCCATTTATCTGGGTTTCTGGGCCACCGGCGGGCTCGGGACTTCCTCCCGAGGTGCTGGGGGGAAGCTCAGGGGACGCAGGAGGTGGAAGCCAAGTCAGCCAGGCAGGCCGCCCGCGGAGTGACCTGGGCCTGCGCTTCGCGCCCGGCCTCCTCTCCTGGTCAGGGCGGGGTCAGTGGGCTGGGAAAAATCAAACGCTCGGTGGGACTCCCTGAACCCCGGGCCCCACCCGGAGAGGCGGGATGATTCACAAAGCAGAATTCACTTTGCTGAATGGGGACGGCCGCTGGGTGGCCGAGAGCTGATGGAGAGGATGGGGCGCCCAGCCGCACTTGGCCTAGCCCCGCCCCGCGTCGTAGCCCCGCCCACAAGACGCAGAGCCCCGCCCACAAGCCCGAGTCCCACTTCAGAGCCCCACCCACAAAGCATCCAGAACTCCGCCCCCATAGCCCCGCCCCATGTTTCCGCCCACAAGCACCCAGAGCTCCGCCCATTAGTCCCCGCCCCAGAGTCCCACTTCAGAGCTCCGCCCACAAAGCATCCAGAGCCCCGCCCATTAATCCCTGCCCCAGCCACCAAGCCCCGCCCCAAAGTCCCACTTCAGAGCCCCGCCCACAAAGCATCCAGAACTCCGCCCCCTATAGCCCCGCCCCATGTTTCCTCCCACAAGCACCCAGAGCCCCGCCCATTAACCCCGCCCCAGAGTCCCACTTCACAGAGCCCCGCCCACAAAGGATCCAGAACTCCACCCCAAAAGCCCCGCCCACCAATCCCAGCCCCACCCAGAGCCCCTCCCCACCCTCCTAAGCCTCACAGCAAGCTCCACCCAGTTCCAGTTAGCCCCACCCTACCCCGCAGAGCCCCGCCCACCCTATCAAGCCTCGCCCCACCCGAGTCCCACCCTACCCTGGGGAGATAGGCCCCACAGCCCAGCTGAGCGCCCACCCCTGGCGCCCTCTGGGTCTGAAACCCTCAGGACGGGTCAGCTAAACTCCTTTGCAGGTCTCCCAGCCCTGCTTTCTACAGCGGGGCTCGGGTAGGGGGTGCAGGCTGAGCGCTGCCTGGCCTCACACTTGCTCTGGGCAGGACCCAAGGCCTGGGGTCCGATCCCGGGGAGGCCCAAGCTCACCCTCACATGGTGTTCTGGAAACCGCTCAGCAGGCCTTGACACGCCCCTTTCCCAGGACGCTGCTGACTTCCAGACTGTGGGCCAAGGAAGTCCCGGGGTACGACTGGCAGGTCAGGCAGGAGCTCTGCCCCACCGTGTTTCTCCTGCCCCCTCCACCTTCCACCCTTCACTACTGGGCTCTGTGGGGTTCGGGGCTCCCGTGGGCAGGAAGTCCAGCTCTGCCCTGGCCCCGCCCTGCAGAAAGGATGCAGGTGGCTGGCTCCAGCTGCCCTGCCCCCACGGCTGACCCAGCTCTATCCCCAGAGTTGGGGGGCTTTAGCTCATGTGGGGTGCACCCACCTTCCTGCCTGTGGGTGATGGGGTGGGCACCACTGGAGGTGTCCCCCTCCTGCCTGTCACATGGCCCTAGATCATGCTCCTCCAGCAGGGATGCTGCACTGCCGCGGAGCCTCCTGGAAAGGGCCTGGCGTCCCCACAGCAGAGAACTGTTCTCAGAACCTGGCGTCCCCACAGCAGAGAACTGTTCTCAGAACCTGGTGGGCAGAGCTCATGCTGCCAAGAAATGATACACCAACTATCAACCATCACCCATCCACCCATCCATTGTCCATCCATCACCCATCCACCCAACATCCACCCATCATCCATCGTCCATCTATCCATCCATCCACCCATCCATTATCCATCCATCACCCATCCACCCAA
Source organism: Sorex palustris (assembly GCA_028565675.1). NCBI lineage: Eukaryota > Metazoa > Chordata > Mammalia > Eulipotyphla > Soricidae > Sorex > Sorex palustris. The sequence continues at coordinate 9,991 of JAOXYA010082813.1, forward strand.
CATCCACCCATCATCCATCCATCATGTACCCATTCACCCATCCATAATTCATCCATCACCCATCCACCCAACAGCCATCATCCATCCATCCAAATACTCAACCCACCATCCACCCATCCACATACCCATTATCCCACCATCCACCAATCCACACACCCATCCATCATCCACTCATAACCCCATCCACCCGTCCCTCTGTCATCCACCCAATCATATACGCAATGCCCCCTTCCATCCCTACACCCACCCGTCTATCCACCCATCCATCATCATCCACCACGGTCAACTCACCTGCTACCCATCTGCCCACTGTCCACTCATCCCTGACCACCCATCCTTCCATCCATCATCTGATCAACGACCAGTCTGTCTGCCCACCGGCCTGTCACCTAGCTCTCTGTCCATGCTTCTCTGTGGTCACTCCTCCAGCTGACCCCAGCTATTGTGCCTTTCCACACCACGCTCTGTCCTGGGCAGGCACGAAGGCTCCAACAGTTCTGCTCAGAGAATTCCAGCCACTGACAGAACCTTAGAGACCAGCGCCCCAACAAGGAGCTGTGTCGAGGTCAGTTCTGGCCTGACCTGGGAGGGGAGAACACTGGGCAGAAACCACGACACAGGAGCAGGAGCACAGGGCAAGTGTGGGTCATGGCCAGCACTTCTGGGAGAGACCAACAGCCCGAGCTGCATGGGTGTGTATGTATGTATGTATGAGGGTGTTTATGAATGTGTGTGAGAGTGTGTTATGAGGGTGTGGGAATGCATGTGTGTACGTATGAAGATGTACAGGAGTATGAGTGCATGTGTGTATGTGAATGTGTAAATGTGTACAACTGAAGGTGTGTATAAGTGTGTGAATGTGTGTATGCATGAATGTGTACATGTGGGTGTGTTTGTAAGTATGTGAATGTGTATCAATGTGTCTATGAGGACGTATAGGTGTCTGGGTCTATGAGGCTATGAGTGTGTGTTTGAGCATAAGTCAGTGTGGATGTGTGTGAATGTGTGTATAAGTGTATGCAGGAGTGTGTACAGGTATATGAGTATATAAGTATGCATGTGTGGAAGGGTGTGGAAGTGTATGGATGTGCATGTGTGAATGAGTGTGTATATGTGTATGAGTGTGTACAAGTATGTGTGTGAGGGATTGTGTGTTTGTGATGTGCATAGGTGTATGAGGGTGTATGAGTGTGTACAAGTATATGAGTGTGTATAGGTGTAAAAGGTAAAGGTAAAGGCCCTCCCGTTGATCATCGATTTGCTCGAGCGGGCCCAGTAACGTCTCCATTGGAGAC
>JAOXYA010082832.1:0-11284 GCA_028565675.1 Sorex palustris
AAGTCTCCAATGGAGACGTTACTGGGCCCGCTCGAGCAAATCGATGATCAACGGGAGGGCCTTTACCTTTATATATATATTTATAATATGGGGGGACAACTGGCAGTGCTCAGGGCTTACTCCTGATTCTATATTTCTATGTTTGGGGATCACTCGTGGCAGGGCTCAGAGGACCATATAGGGTGCTAGGGATCAAACTCCAGTCCAAAGAGAAGGGTGTGTGTGTGTGTGTGTGTGTGTGTGTGTGTGTGTGTGTGTGTGTGATGCCGGAATCAAACCCAGGAACTCAAATCTAAAAGGCAAGTGTTTTACCTCTGAGCTCCAATACTAGGAGCTGTACTTGGGAGTATAAGTTCAATTCTGCGAGTTTCTTACCCAGTGAGACTAAGACCCTGTAGTTCTCCAACATCACATTACTGTATAGATGCCTTTGAGAAGAATTCAGACAATCCCACTCCTCCTGGGAAAAGTCTACAGCCACATCTCCAAAGGTCACTAACTCCTGAAAGGAAAGAAAGAAACTTATCTTTTACTGTTGTCTCCTCCATTGTTCTGCCCCTGTATACTGTACACTAGATCCTCTCTGATTTTACACTGTACACTGGATCCTCTTTGATTTTACATCCTCAAAGTGTCATATGTGGGGCTAGAGCAATAGTACAGAAGGTGGGATGCTTGCCTTGCAGGGAGCTGACCTGGGTTTGTTCCCTGGCACTCCATAAGGTCCACTAAGCATGCAGGAGTAATTCTTGAGCACAGAGCCAAGAGTCAGCTCTGAGAGTCACTGGGTGTGGCCCAAAAAAAAAACAAACAAAAATCACAAGTTCCCCCTAAGATCATTTTTCTTGGGCTTTGTTTTTGCCTTGGGGCTACAAACGCCAGTGCTCAGGAAACCATAAGGGGTGCCAGGGAACAAACCTTGGTCTGCTGTGCAAAGACAAGGACAGCCTTAGCCTATTGTATTATTTTTTCCCCTCTGACCCATTCTTTGTAGAAGTAGCAATGCTCTTATCCTACTCCCTACTCCCCAAACCTGACTATTTTTTTTGTGTGTGTGTGTGTGGGAGGGTTACACCTAGCAGTGCTCATGGGTTACTCCTGGCTCTGCACTCAGTACCACTCTTGGCGATGCTCAGGGGATCATATGAAATGTTGAGATCGAACTCAAGCCCTCACACTGAATCTCTTAGAAGGACCTGGAAGCCCTGAGCACAACTTGTCAGCATGCAAGCCAAGTGTCCTACCCACTGTACTGTCACTTCGGCCGCATATTGTTTTGTGTCACTTCACTGCTTTATCATTTATTGTATGTATCCTATGCCCAACAGAATATAAGATTTATGAGGAGAGAATGCATTTAAAAATTTTTTATCACTGCTATATGCCCAGAAAAATAATAGTACAGATGAGGGTATTCAAATAAATAGTAATGGATGGAACTAACAAATGGATTAAAAGGTCCAAGAAGCTGTAAGATTTCAAAAATGAGACAAGAAAATGCTTGCTACAACTCTGAAAACTATTAGACCAAAGAAAATCATTAGTCCATTAATATTTAAATAATTTAGTACAAAGTACTTAAAAATCTTAAAAAACGCATGGATAGGAATGTCCCACTATTAATTTGCTTCTGCTAATGTACTGGCAAAATTCTTGAAACTTGAGGCTCTGCTTCATGGTTCAGAAAGATTCCAGGGCTCTCAGTGGTAACCACTTGCTGACTGAAAAGTAATGTGTATATATGTAAAAAAGTGTATGTATGTGTATATATGTAAAAAAGAAAGGAATGATAAGGGTCCAGAAATATAGTAAGGTGCTTGCCTTGCATGTGACTGACCCAGGTTTTATCAACATCCTATATGGTCCCCCAAGCCCATCAGGCCCCTGAGTGCAGAGCCAGGAGTAAGCCCTGAGCATCTTGGGGTGTGGCCCATTTAAAAAAAAAAACAAAAGAGCAATGATCTTACCCTGCTGTTCCCTCTCCCTCACCCAGCTTCATATATGTTTATGCACATACACACGTACGTACTTACATTTGTATATCTTACAAAATTAGAAGAGGTAAATCTACCAAAGCAAGAAAGGACTAATACGTGTCTGATATAAATTTCACAGTTAAAAAAACCATCTCGGGCTGAGAGAGAGCACAGGGGTTAATGAACATGCCTGGTATTTAGTCAACCCCAATTTGATCCCTGGCACCTAGTCACCAGGTACAGCACTGGAGGCCCCTCCACGCCCCGCCAGGGGTAGTTCTGGAGGCCCTAAGAGCACCACCAGGAAGCTGGGTAATCCCTGGCACAGAAGGGCTAGAATAGCTCTGCACCCTCAAGCCCTCACATTGAATCTCTTAGAAGGACCTGGAAGCCTTGAGCACAACTTGAAAGGCTCCCATCAAAATAAGAAAGAAATGAAACTGTCTCTGGGGAATAGAAATTGCTAAAGTGATTTCTAACACTCAAGGATCATTTTTCTCATTTAATTATATGAAGTAGTTTGTGAATGTCTTCCTCCTTGCCCCAGCAGTAACATGATCATCTAGAGCACACAAATCAAACAAATCATTACTTGTTTTGGTAGTGTTCCAGCTTACTTGCAGCTCTGTGCTCAAGAGCCGGGGCTTGGAGGACCAATCTGGTGCCAGGGATTGAAACCAGGTCAGCAGTATGCAAGGCAAGTGCCCTACCTGCTATACTATCACTCCAGCCCCTTCACCTTTTTTTAAAAAATAAGGTTCACACTTAGTGGTTCAGGGGGAACGTGGTTAGAGGTGTCCCATGAGATACCAGATATGTATCAAGAACATCAGGAACATCAAGACCAGGCATGTGCCGTATCTACCTGAGCCCTCCCTCTACCTGTTTTTTATAGAAATGTGGTTCTTAGCTAAGAGGACTCCCGTAAAATCCTGACAGTGTGACAACTTTCTTCTTGCCCATGCTCCTTGTACCAACAGCACCTGGAGGTGAGACTGGTAATTCATCACTCTTTGTATTTGTTCTGGATTGTTCCTTCTCCTTCCTCACTAAAGGATCATATGTTTTAAACATCATAAAATCAGAAGATACCTTGGTTCCTTCTGTTCTCATTATCTACTACTTTCTACTAGAAACCATTATCTGTCATTTCTCTATAATGTCAACATCTGGTTCACTGTCAGTCACACCAGTGCTCCTGTTATAATGGCTGGACACTTCAATATCCTCATAAATAATCCTATAATCTGGTCTTTCAATTCCTTAATCCTCCCCACCCTGCCCCAATCCCCATATACCTCCTCCAATAATATCTCATCCTCCACGTTTTCACACCTTCATGGTTATGCCCCAGACATTGTCATTACCAATAACAAATCCCCCATAATCTAAACTATTGTTTCTCATGTGGGGGCCAGATGATGCCCTGTGAGCCCCCAGGATATTTCAAGGGGCCACCAGTGAAAGCTGTGTCAGATCAGTGAGCCAAAAGGTAGGAAAGGAACCATGGAAGGAAACAAAGTTTGAAGGGGACCCTAGTGTTAAAAAGGGGGGGGGGCAAGGAGCAATAGTACAGAGGTAGGAGATCTGCCTTGCAAGCAGCCAACTTGGCTTTTATCCCTAGCACCTGTATGGGATCCAGTAGAAATGATCCCTAAGCACAGAGCCAGGAGTAAGCCCTGATCACTGACAGGAATGGCCCCAGAACCTATGTATATAAGTTATATAGCATTCTAAGGAATGGCCTCAGAACCTATATAAATTATCATTTACATATATATTATAATTTATATATAATATAAATATGGCTGGAATGATAGCATCGCAGGTAGGGCATTTGCTTTGTATGCGGCCAACCTGGATTCGATTTCTCTGTCCCTCTCAGAGAGTCTGGCAAACTACTGAGAGTATTCCGCCTGGCAAACTCCCTGTGGTGAATTCTATATGCCAAATACAATAACAAGTCTCTCAATGGAGACATTACTGGTGCCCTCTCGAGCAAATTGATGAAAAATGGAGGACAGTGACAGTGACAGTATAAATATATATTAAAATATATACATATATTTTTTAACAGTTCAGAAACACGAATCTAAACTTTTATGTTCTGACTTCCAACTTTTGATATCTTATACTCCAATTAGGGTAATTCTTTGACCCTACTAGGACCTGCATATCACTTTATTATTTTTTTGTTTGGGGGCCATACCCAGTGGTACCCAGGATTTACTCCTAGCTCTGCACTCAGGGATCATTTCTAGCAGGAGGAAGAAACTTTCGAGGGACTATATGGGGTGCCAGGGATCAAATCTAGATACAAGGCAAATAACCTACCTGCTGTACTATCACTCCAGTCCATGAACAGCTAAACTTTGTCGGAACAAAATTATATGATACCAATCATGCTAATTAGTGTCATTTTAAATTCATGATCCCTAACCTCAAGTGGGCCAAAAAGTTACCCACATGATTCAACTCTCCAGTTCATTAATTTTCCTATGCTTCTAAATGAACATTTGATACTTTCTCCGTTCGCCTCAAATTTCTTATTTTTTGATCTTCTATCCTTAATCACTTCTAACCTTAACCTTTCTTTCTTTATTTAAAAGTTAAATGTTGGGTTGGAGCAATAGCACAGTGGGTAGGGCATTTGCCTTGCATGCGTCCGACCCGGGTTCGATTCCCAGCATGCCATATGGTCCCCCGAGCACCGACAGGAGTAATTCCTGAGTGCATGAGCCAGGAGTAACCCCTGTGCATTGCTGGGTGTGATGCAATAAATAAATAAAAAAATAAATAAAAGTTAAATGCTGGGGTTGGAGAGAGAAAACAGGGGGAGTTGGATGCTTGCAATCATGTAGCCAATCCCAGTTGGATTCCTGGCACTACATATGGTCTCCCAAGCTCTGGTAGGATCAGGAATAAGTCCTGAGCACAGCAGAGTATGGCCTAAATAACACAAAATAAAAGTTAAAAGGCATTCTGGGACTGGAGAGATAGTACAGCAGGTAAGGAGCTTGCCTTGCACACAGCTGACCTGGGTTCAATCCACAGCTTCCCATATGACCCCAGAGCAGTGCCTGGAGTGATTCCTGAGTACAGAGCCAGGAATAACTGCTGAGTATTTCCAGGTGTAGCCCCCCCCCCCAAAAAAAAAGCAAGCAAACAAAAAACTTTCCAATGGTTCATTTCTCTGAATTTGAGCTGTTTAGAGTTTTATGACAATCCCTAGTAGACAGTTTGATATGTAAATCTGAATTTCAGGAGAGATATCTAGGCTCTAACAGTCTAGTAATTGTTGGCATGTAAATGGTATTTAAAGCCATGAGACAGGGGCTGCAGCGATAGCACATCAGGTAGGGTGTTTGCCTTGCATGCAGCTGACCTGGGTTCGATTCCCAGCATCCCATATGGTCCCCTGAGCACCGCCAGGAGTAATTCCTGAGTGCAGAGCCAGGAGTAACCCCTGTGCAACGCCAGGTGTGACCCCCCCCAAAAAAAAACAGCCACAAGAGAGGATGAGATCATAAAAGAAGTGTGGAGAGAGCAAATAAGAGGATCAAGGAGGCTGGAGCGATAGTATAGCGGGTAGGGCGTTTGCCTTGAAGGCGGCAGACCCGGGTTCAATCACCAGCTTCCCATATTGTTCTCTGAACACCGCCAGAGGTAATTTCTGAGTGCAGATTCAGGAGTAACTCCTGAGCATTGCCAGGTGGACCCAAAAAGCAAAAAAATAAATAAAAAGGATCGAGGCCTATGCCCTCTGAGTTAATAAGCACTTAATTAAAACTTTTTGAATAAACTAATTGGAGTGATCCGTTGAGCTTAGAGCTAGGAATAAGCCCTGAGCACCACCAGATGTGAACACCGCCCTCCTCCACCTCCCCCTGCCCAAAACAAAAATAGAATGCTTTATGTTTTTGTGGGTAGCTAAACTCACAAAAAGGAAGCTAGTGTGAACAGAACTCAGTGCATAAACTCAGAGACAACCAGATTACGTAGTGTGTTGCAGGCCAAGCCAAGGACTTTAGTGTATGACCGGTTACCCAGAAAATTCTGAGCAGAAGAAAAATTAACGTCTACTGGTTTTGAAAACCAGGAAAATTATTTTAGAAAAGAGAAAACACCAACACACCTGGTACATAGCTTTGAGAAGTTCCAAAGACATCCTCCCGACTCGTCTTTCTACTCTCCAGAAGTGGCAGGATCTTCAGATGGCTGAGAAAGGGGTGCACACATGAAAAACTGGGCTTTTCTTGTATGAGAATCACAATCTTGCTTCTTTTGGATTCTCTTGTCTCCTTTCAAGGGAATCACCTTCCCTATAATAAAGAAAAAATAAGGGAGACCTAGGAATTTGTTTCCATTCAAGTTAATACATGCCTGAATTATTTCCTAATTTTGTAACAACATATTTCCTAGATTTACAAATAGAGATTCTGAGGAATATAATCATTGACATATAAAGCCACCCAACTCATAAGCACCTGGCACCAAGATCAAATATCTTCCTGATCTTCCAGGCCTTTCCAACAGATGAATGGTTCTAAAACTTGGCACGTGCCATAGCTTGGCTAGCTTTAAGAGACAGAGGTGGCTGGCACAGTCTCACTTCAGAGAGATTTCTAAAAACTCCAGCACCACCCACCTTCCAGCATACATGGCAGTCAGCGGCCGCGTGTATGCAGAGACACCCGAGCCCATACTTCTAAGCCTCCAATTTTGGAAATCAGAGCCACGAGGGGCAGAGGGTTCAAGCGGCAGGCAGAGGTCAACCTCCCCACCCGACTTACAGTCTAGCTCTCTGCCATCAACCATCGAATCGCTCGCTTGATACCGTCACAGAAACGTGTACAGGCACAACGGGTAACAGCGGCAGGAGTGGGGGCTGTGCGTCTCTGCACGAGTCACTCAGAGGGCCCAGGGACCAGCGTCGGGTGGGCCCCCACTGTCCAATCCTCAACCTACGGACCTGCAGAACAGAACTGCGGGCCAGCCCCGGCCCCGCCCTGCGAGCGCCACGATAGTTCCGCTCGGGCCCGCGTGCAGCCCGGAGTCAGAGATCGCAGCTAGCAGGGGCCCGAAAAGAAGCGAGTGGGCTTAAGGCGGACACAAAAGGGCTCCCGGTCCGGTGTTCGCAGAGGCCGCTGGGAAATGTAGTCCAGACGCGGGGAATCCGCAGCGCCGGCGCCACAGGGTGCCGCGGCCGCAGCGCTGTTCGACTGAGACTGGGACACTGCGGGGGCTCCCACGCCCGCCTCTCCCGGGATGTCCAATGGAGCCTCGCAGCTCCCAGCCTGGGCGCGTCTGAGGGACGCGGCCGAGCGTCACACTAGATCTGGATTGCTGGGGGCAGTCACAAGCCCACCTCCCTTAGCACCCCAATGTCACAATTGGGTGTCAGGAGGGGGGAATGTGCATGCTGCACGCGCTGGCTTGTGCCCCTACAGTGGATGAGTATGCCTGAAAGGAGTCCCAGCTGTTCATGATCTTTCCACTCCTTCCCACCGAGATATAAATATCGCATCTCCAAACAGGTTTTCCCTGATATACCGCTCCTCGGGCTCTCCATGACTCTTGAATCTGACCACATGCTTTGGAACACGATGTAAGATTGAAACTTTATGATGTCATAAACTTTATGATGTCGAGAATCAGGTTAAATATAATGGAACTAGAGCGTCCCAATTAAAGAGCACCAGATCAGATTAGAAGGAAAAACGTGCCAAAGGTTGAAAAGTATAAGGATGGATGGGACTGGGGTTCAGTGATACATGCTTTACATGTATGTGATTCATGCTTTACATGTATGAGGCCCTGGGGTCAATCTTCCTGGAATGACACCCCCCCACCCCCAAAAAAGTACAAGTATGGCAAAATATAAAATAAAACTTTTAAATGGTTGATCAGGAAAGAAAGGGAGATCAACTATCCATAGGGTTATAACTTTTCCCTATCAGGAACAAGAGAGGTGATATCACTACAGATTTTACAAATATTGAAAAATTAAGAAATTATGGGTAACCTTAATTCAATATTTGACAGCACAAACTAGTAAATCTTATTACAGAAGAAACAAGTCCGAATAGAATGTAAGTAAGACATAAAATGAATTCAACTGGTAATTAGAAACCTTCCCACAAATATGGCAGAGCCAGATGTCTTCACTGATAAATTCACTTACAAATTTTAATATATTTTAGTTTATTTTAAATATTTCAATTCTAAGGGAATTTAAGGATGAAGGGGAAATTATATATAATTCTTTCAGCCTTAGTTAGGGGGATAACTGTGATAGCCCTTAGGGTACTCTCCCTACCTGTGAACTGAAGAAGCAGCCACCACCTGAAAAAGAAATTCTGGAAGTGACAAGTGAGGGACCAGAGCAGTATCACAGTGAATAGGGAGCTTGCCTTGCACATAGCAGACCTGTGTTTGATCCTGGGCATCCCATATGGCACCCCAAGCACCACCAGGAGTAACTGCTGAGTAAAAAGTGAGGAGTGAAAACTGAGCATCACTGGATGTGCCCCCAAAACAAACAAAAATAAAATCAAGTAATTTTTTTTTAAAAAGAACAATTGTTGGGTGAGAGTGACCATATTGCTGGTAGTTATAGTAAATCCTTGCACGTGGCTGATACAGGCTTGATGCCTTGCACTGCATATGGTCCCTAAATCCTGTCAGGAGGAGTAAGTCCTGAGTGCAGAGCCAAAAGTAAGTCCTTAAGCACCTCTGAGTTTGTGCTCATGCCATATCACTAATGAAGAAAGGGGGTATGTAAATAAAATATTTTCCCCATCCCATCTCCATTTAAGATTAAACAAAAACATACCATTTGTCATTTAAAAGCAATACTATATTTTTTCTGTTTTCTTTTCTTTTGTTTGTTTTGGGGTTATACCCAGCAATGCTTACTTCCTGATTCTGCAGTTAGAAATTACTCCTGGCGGTTATTAGGGGATCATAAGGGATGCCAGGGATTCTGGGTCGGGCATGGACAATTACTGTCTCTCCTGCACGAACACAGCTTCCTTCTTTTACAATAAAGAAATGAGATATATTATGATGGTTTATGACAAAAAAGCATAAGTATAATAATTTTCGTTGTAAATAAAAATTTCATTTATGTGGGAAATCTTGTCTAATAATAAAAATCATATTCTGTAAAAAAAATGAATGAGAAAAGAGAAAGTGAAAGAACAAGAAATTGTAGTCAAGAAATAATAAAACCAAATTGCAGTTTCCTAAATGTTAGTTGGTTTAGTTGCAATGGTTTTTATTTGTTTTTTAAAGTTAGAGACATTAATTTGTAATTGTTTGCAATGCTTTGGTCTTATTCCTGGCTCTGTGCTCAGGGATCATTCCTTACAGGGCTTGGAGCATCATATGTGGTGCCAGGGACTAAACCTGGGCCAGTGGCATGCAAGGCAAGCACTATAGCCACTGTACTCTCTCTCTTGTCCCATCAGCATTCTGAAGTAAATTATCCAATTCCATTTTTAATAGACACCATCCAATTGTTACTGGAACTGATTATCTTCAACTTCCTTTCCCAACAGTGCAGGAGGTGTGTGTCTCATTGATTAGTTCCCCATGATATGAGATTTGATCTGTCTTATTGGCAAATTGTTCACAATAGAATCTTACTAACTTACTGGATGAAATGTTACAAAAGTGACAACAAAGATGACAAGAAGAAAACCTGTTAAGACACACAAAAATTAAGTCATAAAGCTTATTATAATGGGGGGAAAGGCAACTTAGGCACAAGAGAAAAATGATGAATCTATAGTAATATCAAGATAGTCAAATGGGGCTGGAGAGAGAGTACAGTGTGTAAGGCACTTTCTTTGCATGTGGCCAACCAAGTTTTGATCTCCAGCACCCCATATGATCCCCCAAGCCCTGCCAGGAATGATCCCACCACACATAATCAGGAGTAAGCTCTGTGCACACAGGGTATGTCACTCAAAAACAAAACAATAAGATTTACTAAGACTAAGATCAATGTAAAGAAGGGCAAATTCCATAAATTCCTGTTAACTCAATTTAGCAGGAATCTATCACATCTCTATGCATAATTTGTGAAGATGAGTAAAAATAGCATAAACGAAATCTTAACATGTGAAAGGAGAAATACACGTCTATACATATCCCCCATCAAAATTAGGGATACTAAACAGCCAACTCTGTTTCTCATCTCTTTAAAATTTGTACTAAAAATAAAGGCAAAAATTCTACTGCTAAGATATCTGAAACAAGTATTAAAACTCAATTGGATGATCTATTCTATGCCTTGTTGGGATACTCTTGTCTCTTACCAGTGATTCACAGCTTTCAGGCTGAGTCCATTATCTAGAAAGGAACATTGTGACAGAAAGAGTCTTCTATGTAGCCTAGAAATAGCATATTGCTTTTGACTTTAAGTACTTTCATGGTAATCTTATGAGCTGAAAGACAAAATACCTTCCAGGACTACAAATTCCCAAAAATTAGTATGCTGAAGACTGCAGCTTTTTTTTTTTTAAACTGTGGGCCAACACTTAATGCCACCAAAGCCTTAGCTAATGTTTGCATGGATGTATTTTTTTATTTCACGCTCCTGAAAAATTGCAGTCTTTAATTTTCATTGTCAGTCATTCAGTTCCTCTGAATTTAAAGTGAAAACCAAATGAAATAGAGGGAGATAAAAGTTAGTTCTAGGGCCAGAGCAATAGGACAGTGGGTAGGGCATTAGCCTTGCACGCGGCCCACCTGGGTTCAGTCCCAGGAATCCCATATGGTCCACCCCGAGCACCACCAGGAGTAATTCTTGAGTGCAGAGCCAAGAGTGATCCCTGATCATTGCCGGGTGTGACCCCAAAAGGAAAAAAAAAAAGATCTTTTCAATCTTCTGGTTAGTCTTGGATTTTGTTCCTGATTTCTATTTATTTTCATTGCAGATGGTAGAGTTTCTTTGAATTCTTGACATAAACTTCCATTTAACGGTTCCATGTTTTCATCTTCACCAGTACCTTCTATACGGTATCACATTTATTCATACAACACATCAAATGTGGAAACAACAGTGTTTGCTGGTGAAAGCATAGGTATTTCAGTAACAGACAAATCTCGTTATTTTTTCCTATTTAATATCCTATTTAATAACTGACATGAACTTAACCTCGTAAGTTTCAAGACTGAAACAGGGATCACAAGTCAGAAACCAGAAGTACACAAATAGCTGGGCCTGTTGTTATTATTTGTGAGTTTCAGAAGAAAGGCATAGGGGTGTGGGGAACAAGAGCATTCAGTGGCCAAGAACT
>JAOXYA010082848.1:0-11284 GCA_028565675.1 Sorex palustris
GGAAGGAGGGAAGGACAGAGGGAGGGAGGGAGGGAAGGAAGGAAGGAAGGAAGGAAGGAAGGAAGGAAGGAGGGAAGGAAGGAGGAAAACAGGGAGGGAGGGAAGGGAGGGAGGGAGAAAAGGGAGGGACTTCATATCTTATATCATTTGTAAATACTAACTTAAAGTAGACTAAAGTCAATGGAATGAGACCAAAATCCATAACATACAATGAGGAAAATAGACAAAACTCTCAAGAATATTGACCTCAAAGATTTCTTTAATGGATTGAGTTCAGTGGCAAAAACAAGAAAAACAAAAGCAAACAAATAGGATTACACTAAATAAGAAAATTTTTGTATGGTATTACAAGAAGAAATTCAGCTAAAAAACAATTAAAAGGGAGAAAATATTTTCATACCATAAATCATACAAATTGACAATATTCAAGATTTACAAAACACATACAAAGCTCTACAGCAACCTCATCATGAAAAAATAACAAAAAGAACCTCATTAACAAATTGAAAAAGAAGATTAGCAGACACTTCATGAAGAAGACTATGGATAGCCAGTATACATATGAAAAAGTGTTCACTGTTACTTTTTATAAGGGAATTAATCAAAGTGATGGGGAGATATCATCTCATACCACCAAGAAAGACATGTTTCAAAATGGAACAAATCAGTTTTGGGATGTGGTAAGAAAAGAATCTTCATTCACAAACAGTGGGAATGTTGTCTGTTGTAGCTTCCATAAAGGTGGAGATTATTCAACAAAATAACAATAGACCTTTCAGGAGACATGGTGATTTTTACTTCTGGTATACCCCTAAACACACCACAAAAATTGTAATAGATATATACACACCTATGTTTATTGAATTATCAGTAAAATAGGATATGAATCAAAATGTTCAGTGATATATATATATATAAATGCATAAAAACTGTGGTATAAATATACAATTAATATATTATCTAAATCTAGGAAAAGATGAAATCTTACACATGGCTGAAAATTGTATGACCAGAGGTTTCATATTAAGTGAAATAAATCAGAAAGAGAAGGATAAATGCTAGTGGTCTCACTTGTGTGATTTACAGAGAATCAAAATGGGAATGTGCAGCATCAAATGGCAGACCCTTATCCCTGGATCCCAAAAGTGCCAAGCAGTAAGGGGGAAAGTGCAGGTAATTGGAAACATGGACTGGAAGTGAGGCATGAACAATACTTGTGGGCCTTGGACACTCTGGTAGCCCTTGAGGGTCTGGAACTTTGGGCAAAACCTAAATGTTAACACCACTGTAATCATGTTATTGAAACCATAATAAAATGATACAAAAATAAATGCAATAAAAGAACTTCGGGTATAATAGTAATCACATTGTATGTACGCAGCAATTTTTTTTTGTGCAGAGAATGGGGCGAGACCTGGCTGTGCCTCAGGGCTCACTCCTGGCCCTGTGCTCAGGGGCCACTCCTGTCAGTGCTCGGGGGACCAAGTGATGCCAGGGTTGGAATTGGGGTCAACTACACACAAGCCCAGCACCTTAATCCCTCAGCTATTCTCTTATTCTCATGCAAGACATTTAATTAAATGCTGTCCTATTTAATAAAAATAGGAAGCATATTTTGTGCTTTGTGATACAATAAAAGTAATTTTTTTTTTTACAAAAGCACAACATTGAAGATGTCAGAAGTTGATGTATACAATGTATGGGTGCAAACTTCAAGAACTCTTCTGATCTTGTGCAGTCCATGTGAACGGTTTTGGGAAGAGGGGCTGACCAAGTGGTGCTCAGGAGTCCTGATCAGGGACCCTCTGTCAGTGCTCAGCACCCCAGTCCAGTGATCCACTACAAAGACCTGAAAATGAAGTGTTCTCTTGGGCTGTATTGTGCTGGGATATTGAGTCATTTCAGTGGTACTCAGGGACTTCGAGGGTCCATCCCTTGAGGTGTGCCCCCCCCAAGACTGCCCCTAATGAAGCAGAGGGACCATATAGCACCCTGAATCAAATCAGCTTCATGCAGGGCATGCGCCTTATGCGTCATGTGCACTGTAGGCTCTTTATTATTTTTTATGATGTCATAGAGGGTGCCATTTAAAAATAATCCCGTACCACCATGGAGAAATGGGTGTTAGAATATTGTACGACTTAAACCCAATTATGAATAGCTTCATAATTGTTTATCTCATGATGATTAAAAAAAGAAATCAAATAAGACTGCAATAAAATAATCCTTCATTAAAGAAAAAATAGATTAGCAGGGGATATATCTTTTAGTTTTGTTTTAGAGAACAAGTGAATCTCTGAACTCTGAACGAAAAAGACATGCTTCTTGAGAGTGTAAAATTGTAGCTAAGTCCTGATAAATGTTTACGATTTTAGTGGGGCAGGAGTGGGGGTGTGGTGGATGAAAATAGGATACCAAGAGTTAAAACTGCTACCACGTATTGATATAAGTAACATGAGGATCATTTTGAGGTGACACTTTAGAGCACAAAAAAATGAAGTCTGTTGTAAATATAATTATTCAACTCTTAAAGAAAAGAAATATTATATGTGGAAAAGTGCATGTTTATACTGGCCATTCAGTAATTTCTTGGCTGAGCTGTGTCACCCCGGCTGTGTCTATACAAGTTTTGGGCTCAGAATGATGCTCTGGTAAATGACTGACATTTTTGGCAGAAGAAATGTTTGATAGATTTGGGAGGCAACTGCATAAGCAAAGTCTCAAGTTATTGGTGAGTTGAGAGGAAATAAATCAAAGCCATTTTAACAGACATCGTGGTAACCAAAAGGGAGAAGAAATTTATTTCGCTAAACTTGAGAGAGAAAATATCAATAAAAAGATGTGATCAGGGTCAAGGTTTCCAGGGTTATCAAGGAGAAAGAAAAGATAAAATATGTTCTTCCAGTAATCAATATGATCAACAGTGCCCTTAGTTGTTAAGAATTTCCCAAGCTAGTGAGGGGAACCAAGAATACAGAAAAGAGAGAAATGAGCGGGGTTGTGTGCCCCGGAAATTACTTAAATGGAAAGGACCCTAAGTTGGACATTTACTCAAAGGGGAAGAAATCAGTATCTTCATTTTGTTCCTGTTTTGTAATGATTTTGTTTTTTGGGCCATACCCATGAGTACCGGCTCAGGGCTCACTCTGGGCTCAGCACAGAGGAATTACTCCTGGCTGTCTTTTTTGTTTGTTTGTTTGTTTGTTTTCTGTTTTTACCCACTTATTTAATTAACCTTTTATTTTTATCATCAGACTCATAGACTTTTATTTTAGTTGTAATCCAGTGCATTAACTCTTTTGTTCCTCAGATTGTTCCAACTTCGACTCTTGGGGACTTCTTTAGTTGATCTCTTCGCCCACCCTCTGTCACTGCATTTTAAGGACACTACATGCAGTGCCTGGTGTCAAACCTGGGTGGGCCATCATGCAAGATAAGAATGCTGCCCTCTGGACTAACATTCTGGTACTGTTACTGCTTTCAAGAAGACAAAGTTTGCATATTTATATATATAATGAAAGGATGGCCAATAAAACCAAGATCAAACATGCTAGGGCAGAGATTAGGTGGGTTTGAAAAACCAGGGCAGCAGAGAGTAAATGTGAATGGATGGGAAACAGTGATAGATATTTCAGCTAGAACGATTCTTCTCTTTATCTTTGCATTCCAAAATCAGGTCATGAGTGATGGAGCAGATGCTAGCAACTTCCTCCTGCACCACCACCACGATGGCCCCTTGCTTTCAGAATTTTTAGCACATGGACTGCCATTGGTTAGCAAGATTTGTGCATTCTGAATTTACACCCTCCAAGGGAAATAATCCCCCTCTATGGCTATAACCCAAATAATCAACATTAGTGTAGAAGTCACCCTGCCTTCTTGTTAATTCCTAACTGTCTGGCAAGGGCCAAAGTTATAAAATGTTATGCAGTGCATGCAATCCAGTTCAGTAATTGGGACTGTAGAGAATTAGTGGAATGTTCATCCTGGCATGAATATTCCTTCCCTTACTTTTACTCTTTTTAAAAAGGGTTTGTGTCTTAGGTTTTTCCGTTTCAGTTTTTTTTTTTGGGGGGGGAGGGCACACTTGGTGGTGCTCAGGGCGAATGACTGGCTCTGCAGCTGGTGATGCTTGGGGGAACAGGAGCTGAAGCCAGGCCAGTAGTATGCAGGGTAATAACCTTCCACTCTGTACTATCTCTCTGGTCTCACTAACTTTCCCTCTTTAGGAGTTAGCTGGGTATGAGTGAGGAAAAAATGAACTTGTATAAATGCTTAAATTTAACAGAGTAGTTGCCAAAATCCATTTGGTACATTTGGAACCCTTGCTGGTTTCTCCTCAGACAGAGTAGAATACATTTCAGAGAATTCTCTCTGCTTAGTCAAATTTGATCTTACGGTAACAAATGGTTGCATTCTTAATTTCAACTGGATTCCTGGTGAATCACTGATCTCCGTTGGCTGACAGACTCCACAGATATTCACTGAGATTTAATTTCTCTTTAACACCTGGTTTATTATACCCATCCTTTAGCCCTCGTCTCTAGGGGTATTAAATTCTCTGTAACGTCTGTCTCTGACAGTCTCTGTATTCGACATCCTATGCTGATAGTTCCATTACCTGCCCCATTAAAACTAGCACACAAACAGACAAGGATCAAGGTCAGTTCTCAACAGAAGTGAACCAATGGGGCTGGAGTGATAGTACAGTGAGTAGGGCATTTGCCTTGCATGCGGCCCAACCCGGGTTCGATTTCCAGCATCCCAGATGGTCTCCCAAGCACGGCCAGGAGTAATTTCCGAGTGCATGAACCAGGAGTAAGCCCTGTGCAACACTGGGTGTGACCCAAAAAGCAAGAAAAAAAAAGAAGTGCACCAGCGGAGGCTTAGGAAGGCTTAGGTGACCCTCACCCATGCAGAAAGAAAATGAGGCCTACTTCAGGGATGGCCGTTTGCAAAGAAGACTCTGTGTAAAGTCCCAAATGGAAGGTGACGTGAAAGGTCTTTGTAATTTTGAGATATTAAGAATCTTCCAAACAGGATGTTTTCTGAAACTCAGGTTCAGAAATAGAAAATGATGCTCAATAAATAATTTCTTTTCAAAAATCATATGCAGGAGTCGGAGTGGAAGATTTTTTACCTTGCTCTCATAGTTGTAAAGACATTGTTTTAAAGTGCTCTAATTAAAGTCTACTGACTTGACTGTGAAGATATTTAAGGAGAACTATGACGGTTTTTTGAAATTTCTGTCTTTCACAACTACACAGGTGCTGATCACTACTGCCTAGTGGAAGCAGTTAAGAGTATTCAGTTTGAAACTCAATACGGACCAACAGTTCTTTTACTAGTTCCCACCTTTTTCTCTCCCCTAGGAAGTATATCTCACACATAAGAAAGGGAAAAAGAATTGTGAGACACTGAAGGGATGTTCAAAATAACTGAATTTCTAAAGATCAGACCCTTTTCATATGAAGTCATGTCATTCTATACAATAGAATTAATAACATTACTTTGAACAGGGACACATGTAAACTGAGAGTTAATATCACCAACAAACGATATAGAAAATAAGGCTCTTAAGTAAAACGGGGTTGAAACAGAGGGACTATTTGATTAAAGAAGACATTTGGAATTTTTTCTTAAGGAAAGAGTTACATTTTACAAAAATATGAATAATGGAGAGAAAGTCCAGGAGTTTATATGCTTGCCTTGCATGCAGTCAGCCCAAATTCAATCCCCAGCACCATCTATGACCCCCTGAGACCCACCAAGAGTGGGTCCTGAGCACAAATTCAGGAGCATGGCTTGAGCACCACTAAGCATGAGCAAAGATAGAGTTGTTTGATAATCTGCAGAATCAGTTGAAATTTCACACTATGTATATGCAGTTTGAGCCAAATATTCTTCCATCTGCTCCACCAACTTATGTATGGAAGGGAATGAAGAAGTGATATGATAATGGTGACCCAGAATTGGAATAGAGCATGGTCACTAAAGAAATTCACATAATAGGGGGCACTGATTCCAGAGTAGATATAAGAGAATAAGGAAGTCTACAGGATTTTGTGTCACCCTACAATAAAGCCCATTTTGATATTTAAGATATCGATATTAGTTATTCAGTTGGAAACAACTCATCCTTGCTACTAATTTGATTATACTTTATAAGTTGTGTGAGAAATGAGAACAGAAAGTAAGACAAGTTTCAAAATTCCCTGCAGACATGGACCATGAGAAGGGAATCAGAACTGTAGCACCAGGCAGGAAACTGGTTCACAGGGTCCTTTTCAATGAGGACACAGATAACACATTTCCTGTGTTTTCTGTGAAAACTTGCAACAATTGTGAAATTTGATTTCATATCATGGGAGTGTTCTGTACACAGAGGCATATTTACAGAAGGACAGAGATTCAGGGTGAGAGGTAAGCAGAGATCACAGGTTCTCTGTTTGCCTGAGTGGTAGCACATATAAGAGACAGAAAGAAGAAAAAAACTTGAAAAACGTAATGTCAAGCTAATCAGTGTGAAAAAAAACGAGGATGCTGAAAAAGTGCTCATTTGCATATTTAGTTCAGCGAAGAAATTATATGCAATTTACTGGAATAAGTTTGTGGTATTAAAGATGCTAAAATTTTAAGTGGCTACTTTATTTAAAGAGAAACACTTTTCTGATAAAAAGGACTCATTTTTCATCTGTGTGTGTTCCCACTCCATGCCACGTCTCTCCTCTTATTATTCCCTCTTCAAATCTCATAACACGACTATTTATTTCTGAGTGATGTGGAGCTTCCTTCATAAGGCTGATTCTAAACTGACCCACACTTGAATGTACCACCAGCATTGCTGGGAATGGCCTCCTCGCTCCTGTCCAGAATCCTCCACGACTCCAATTGGGTTGGCTGGATAATGAGTTCCTTTAAGCTCTGTCTTCAATCAGAATTTGAATACCATGTCCTGCTGGTTGGAGATCCCCAACTATTCCTGAGGTTGTGTGTGAAGGAGAGGAACAAAAAACCTGGAGACCATTACACTAGTATTCCCTACACGTGTTCAGCTTTAGTGGTGAAAAGAAATAATTGCCTAAATATCTGCACGACACCCTCCAATACATATGACAACGCCATTAAGTAAATATGACTGAGGGTGTATTCCAAACAGGAGGCAGAGGCCCAATCTGAGGCAGAGCCCCTCTCTCCTGGTGGGAAGAGGGGACATCAGTCTCCACACCTGACCTGTACCATATTAAGGTCCCACACAAAGATCCTTCCTGCTTTCTGCTTGTTTCTCCCCTACACCTAGCTGAGAAGAAAGAGAGTAACTTCTTGCTTAATCTCTTAGCATCTTCCAGGAGGCTTGCCTACAAAGATTCACCCAAGCACAGCAGTAACACTAGAAAACCAAGGGAAAAATGTCTAGAAACACATCAAGCTTGATGAGTGAAAACAATATCACTGAGGACATAAATATCACCAGGAAATCCTCAGTGTTTTAGTGACACTATGATAAGAATGCACAGCAGAGCCTGGCAAGCTCCCCATGGCATATTCAATATGTCAAAAACAGTAACAATAATGGGCCTCATTTCCCTGACCCTGAAAGAGCTTCCAATACGGCAGCATTTTGGAAAGACAAGTAAGGAGAGGCTGCTAAAATCTCAGGACTGAGACAAGTGAGACGTTAGTGGCGCTGCTTGAGTAAATCGATGAATAATAGAATGACAATGATACAGTGATACAGTGATGATAAGAATATTCAGGGAGTTTAAAGAAACTATAGCATATGCAGTCAGTAGAACACAAGAAGAGAGTCAGCATGGAAAAAAACATGACTACAGTCAGAAATAACAGAAATGAAGAACACGATAGATGACATAAGAAACTCCACAGAAACTCTGAACAGCAGAGTAACAAAGGCTGAGCAAAAGATTGAGGAGCTCCAATGTGAGAAGGAAGAAAACACTAGGAAATAGTAAAGCAGAAAATAGTCTAAAGAGAAGTAAAGAATAAGCCAGAGAACTATGGGATGAATTCAAGAGGAAAAATATAAGAATTGTTTGAAGCCCTGAACAACAGAAAAGTAAATATGATGAAACAATAGAAAAAGTTATAATTGATAAGAACTTCCCAGAGTTTAGGATTATGGGTCCTAACATCCAAGAGGATCAATGGGTGCCAATGAAAACAGACAAATTGAGAAAAACTCCAAGACACATTATACTCAAAATGACAACATTTCAAGATAGAAACAAAATGGTGGAAGCAGCAAGAACAAAAAAGAAACTTACATACAAAGGAAATCCTATAGGATGTACAGCAGATCTAACAAGTGAAAATCTGTAAGACAGAAGACTATGGAAGGATATAATGCAAAACGTCAACAAAATGAACAACTCATCAGGAATGCCCTATACAGCTAGATTATCAATCAGCTTTGAAGAAGCGATACAAAGCTTCATGGGCAGACAACAGCTCATAGCCTTGAATTCATAGCCTTGAAACAATTTTTGAAAGAAACATTAAAAAGAGCTCCTGCAAACAGGAGAAACTTGATGCTACCCATCAAGTAGCGTTGAGTATAACATTCACTAATGGTTGTCCTCTACTAGAATAAGAAAGGCTAAAAACACATATGATTCTCCTCGATTAGATTAAGTTAGGTTAAAAACACCTAGCAATTAATCATCACAAATTGACTCTTATTATTTTCTAGTGGGCTGGAATGATAGCAACGCGGGTTGGGCCCTTGTCTTGCATGCAACCGGCCCGGTTCGATTCCTAAGCCCCTCTTGGAGAACCTGGCAAGCTACCAAAGGTATCTCTCCCACACGGCAAAGCCTGGAAAGCTCCCCGTGGCATATTTCAATATGCCAAAAACAGTTACAAGTCTCACAAAGGAGACATTACTGGTGCCCACTCGAGGAAATTGATGAACAGTGGGAGGACAGCGTTACAGCACCATTATTTTCTAGTAATTATATTTGATGTTCTTTTAAGTAATTTTGTGGAGACCAATATGAAATAAATTTGCTATGTACCTGCTAAGGAGGCATTTATACAAAACACTCCACTTATGACTGGGAAGATATGTTGATTTCCACAATAAGATCCAAGTACAAAATAAAATTGAAAGCAATATAGTTTAGATGCTAGACTTGAAAACTTAGCCATGCAAATAATAACAGGTGGTATACTATATTGTATTAAATTATTGTCATTTCTTTATTTATGTAGGTTAAAATCATATAGCAATCAATACAAATGAACTTTTGTTGATTTATATTCTGATATTTCCATTTGCTATTTAAGTTTTGTTGGAGCAAGTAATATGAAGTGAACTTGTTATATGCTTGCCAATGGGGCAGGCTGGAGGTAGCCAGGAACCTGTGGACATGGGTGAAGGGAAAGGGATATTGGTGGTAGGATTTGTGTTGAAATATTGCATGCTTGAAACAACTATATTATTAAAAACTGTAAATTATGGTGTTCTAATAAAAAGAAAAACATGCATAGTAGAAATAAAATTTAAAAATAATCAAGCAATTTTTAAAAAAGGAAATATGACTGTTTAAAAAGCAATGCTCGGCATTGCCCTCGCGCCTGACTTGTCCTCGCTACCGAGACCCTTGGAGAGGAGCGGGTTGAGCTTTCCTCCCCGCCCCGACCAAGGCTCCGGCAGCCAATGAAAGACAAAGTAAAGAGATTTTTTTCTTTTCTTTTTGGGCTACACCCAGCAATGCTCAGGGATTCTTCCTAGCTCTGCACTCAGGAATCACTCCTGGCAGTGCTCAGGGAACCATATGGGATGCCAGGGATCAAACCCGGGTCGGTCTCATACAATGCAAACGCCCTCCCCACCGTACTATCACTCCAGCCCTAAAGAGATATTTTAGACTTTTAACTTTCCAAAACTCATAAAATAACGTTTGAGTAATTCATTCTGATGAACTCTGCAAATGAATATAAAGTATATAGGCACATATAGGCAAACACACAGAAAATACATAACAGATGTAAAAGTAAATGTGTTTGCATGTGTGTTTTTATTTCACCATGCAATCTTCCAATGCCTACTATGTGTCCTATTATTCGACTCAAATGACACTGTCCTCTAAAGTTCAGCATCAAATTACACAAATTAAGGGCTCATTCCTATAAGACCACCAACTAATTCATGTCAAATTCCAAGCCCAGGCATACAGTACCTGGTTCTGTATCAGGGGCACCCACAAACCCCTGATAACACTCATTACTTCAGAAGATTGACTCAGATCTCAGAAAAGCTTATTTGCTAGATCAATTATTATTTAATGTTAGGTTCCATAAAGAAAATTCAACCAATTTCACAAATTAGGAGTAACTGCTCAAGTGGTAACTGAGTGACAGGTAGATTATAAATTTAACTACAATGACATTTCTCAAGTGACATTTGAACAAACATCTGAGGAGGTAAGAAGTTGTACCATACAGATATTTGAGGGAAGAACATTTCACACAAAAGAAACAATCAATACAAGGAAGCATGTTCTAGGAAAGAGAACAGTGTAGCAGAAATAGGGTGAACAAGGGGGTAGTGGGATGAGAGGAGAACAGGCAGTTAAAAGATGTGTAATGGGTTTTATATGATACTGTAAAACCTTCAACCTTACAATGAAAAAAGGACATCTGCACTTAGATGCAACATTATTGAATTTTAGAACTTTGAGAACAAAGCGAAGATGCTAAACGCCTCTAAAGAAAGAAATGGTTCACCTGAAAGGGTCCAGGAATCATACTGTCTTCAATGGATCAGTGTACTACTGCAAATCCTAGGGGAGAAAAGCAATTTATAGTGGACTCTATTTCCAGCCAGCTGTCAGATAAACACACAAGAAAGATATAGAAATTTTCAAGTAGCCGATGAGTCATAAATTTTACTCCTAGCAAAATGAGGAAGTACGTTAAGAGGAGAAATATAATACAGAAAACAATGAATTAAACATAGGAGAAGAGTGGAGGGAATCAAGTCCCAGAATGATCACTGCACAAGAGACCTACAGAGTAACTATTGAAATGAAGAAAAAAAAATCTACAAGAAGAAGTGAGAAGGATGCTTCATGCAAAAGTAGACTATAGACTAAACATGATTGTCACCCATTGCCTCTTTTGAAAACCGCAACACCCAATAAGAGAGAGAGAACAAAAGGGAATGCCCTGCCACAGAGGCAGGGTGGGAGGGGGGGGACAGGGGGGGATGGGGGCGGGGAGGGATACTGGGATCGTGGTGGTGGGAAATGGGCACTGGTGG
>JAOXYA010082854.1:0-11283 GCA_028565675.1 Sorex palustris
AGATCAAACCTGTCCTACTAGGGAGGAAGGGCGAGTTATCAGAGCAAGGGAGCCAGCAGCCAGGTGGGAGGTGGGGACGGATAGGCTAGAAGCGACTGCAGAAAGCGGGGAAGGGGCTTTGGCTCCTGGGAGGAGATGAGGCAGCTTTGTCTACCTAAAGCAGAAACACGACGACCCGTGTCGTCGCCGAGTTCCCTCCATCGTAATAAAAGAGCAAAACATGAATTAGAAGGGAAACGTGTATCCGCGTGTTCAGGAATAAAGGGACAGGAAGTCGATGGCAGCCTCCTTAGGAAGGTTCTGGAAACGTTTAGCAGCTGGGGGTGAGGCCTTCCAGCGAGTTGGGCGTCTTGGTTGGCGAGCAGCTGTCCGTTTCAGGACTGTCCAGACAAGGAGAGGGGCACCGTGAGGGGAGAGGACATGTCCAGGCTCAGCACTGGGGTACAGGCAGCCTGCCCCTCTCTTCCTCCTGCCCTCCTGCCTCCTGCCTTCCTGCCCAGGGCCACACCCCATGGCCCTGCTCTCGGGAGCCTGCAAGCCCCGGGCCCATTCAGGGCCAGGAGGAGCTCGCACAGCTGCGGGGACCCCACCCTTCGGAGGCGGCGTGTGACTCCAGAGCTCATGTACCCTGGTGCCCCCCCAGCCCCCCAGTACCTCGAGCAGGACCCAGAGAACAGCAGCAGGCCTGAGAGCCGGGCCCTGAGCTCCTGACAGGAAGTCAGTGCTGAGAGCTGGGCACAGCCCATGGTATTTATGTGTGTGTGTGTGTGTGTGTGTGTGTGTGTGTGTGTGTGTGTGTCCGTGTCCGTGGGTGCTTTGTAGATACATGTGTGCTGTGTGTGTGCGTGTGTGTGTGTATGTGCGTGCATGTGTGTGTGCACAGTCCTGCTTGGCCTTCTCTGTCTTTTATTTATTTATTTATTTATTGCTTTTTTGGTCACACCCAGCAGTGCTCAGGGGTGACTCCTCTCTCTGCACTCAGGAATGATTCCTGGCAGTGCTTGGGGGACCCTATGGGATGCCAGGGATTGAACCCGGGTCGGTCGCATGCAAGGCAAACGCCCTCCCCGCTGTGCTATCGCTCCAGCCCTGGCTTCTCTGTCTCGTCCCTCTTCAGTTACCGAGGTGGCTCCCAGCTGTCCCCTGGTGAGAACATCCGTCCGGTGGGCCATGGGGCTGTGTGGCTGGGACGTGTGCGACGTGGGCCTTGTGCCCGGCTGCTCCTAGTTCTGTTGGGCATCCTCCCACAGCCCTTGGACCCCTGGAGCTCTCTGGCCACTCCCCCCCTCCCCGCCCCACAGACCTTTGGCCCCGTACCATTGGGGGGTCAGTGCTGGCCTTCTTGGGAGTCGGGCTCCTGCTCCTCTTCCTTACGAGGCTTGGGAGGGGGGTTCTCTCAAAAAAGGGGAGGCCCCCGGGAGTGAAACCCCTGCCTGGGCAGCCGGGAAGGAGACAGACATCAGGATTGGGGTCAGGGCACAGAATGGGGGTGCGGGGGAAATGGATTCCACCCCCGCCCCCCCCCCCCCGCCCAGTGCCGTGTCTGGGGCTGTGCTCCTGGCCGCCCACCTTCCCTGGAGGAGGAGAGGGAAGCCCCAAATGGGGCAGAAACGGAGGGTGACGCTTCCTGGAGGCGTCTGTCCCAGGGTTTGGCCCGGTAGGTTCAGCCCTCAGAGGTTTCAGGTTCCCAAAAACTGGTGGTAACGGGCGTGGGAGGAGGGGGGTGTAGCACTGTGGCTTGTCGCATTTTGCTTCTTTCTGCAAAGGGGTCCACAAGGGCATTATCCCTGGCCTTCCAGGAAGCCGGGCTGAGTGTGAGGAAAGCAGAGTCTGCCCGGGTCGGCGGGGCCAGAGTGGTTGCGCGCAGGTGCCCCTTGCCTCTGGGTCTCGGAGGCCAGCTCTGTGTCGGACTGTGTTTGCGGGGAGGGACCCCGGGGGCTGGGCTTTGGCCACGCCGGTGGCCCAGGGCTCAGAATCCCTCCGCTCACTCATCACCTGCCGGGTACAGAGACAAAAGACATCTGGGCATGGTCAGTGACTGTCCAGGCCTCATGCTGTCTTCTGCCCCCAGCAGGCGGGGAAGGGCTCAGGACCCTCCGTATGACCCATGGCCTGGTGGTGCTCAGGGGACCCTATGGGATGCCGGGGACTGAACCCGGGTCTGCTCTATGCAAGGCAAGCACTCTCCCTGCTGTACTGTCATTCCGGTCCTGGGAGACAGCTTCTTCGTGCGGTGGAGACACCTGGCCCCCAACTGTGCCTGCAGGTCAAGTCATGCCATCCAGTGCTTGCATTGTACATTTATTTGGGCAGGTACGTTCCTCTTATTTTCCTGTTATGTTATTGTAAATTAAATTTCAGTGAGATAGCTGTTGCTCATTTGTAGTTTATAGGCATAAGACTGATTTTTGTTAATTGACCTTGTATCCTGCAACTTTGCTAAAGTTGCTTATACAAGTGTGTGTGTGCACGTGCGTGTGTGCGTGCGTGAGAGTGTGTGTGTGTGTGTGTGTGTGTGTGTTTGTGTGTTCCACAGAGTTTTCTGCACAGGTGATGGTGTCTCTGTAAATTGAAAGTTGTTTTGGGGCCAGAGCAATAGTATAACAGATCAGCCACTTGAACTCGTGTTTGATCCCCAGCATCCCATATGGTCCTCTGAGCACTGCCAGAGTGATCCCTGAGTGCAGAGCTAGGAGTAACCTCTGAGCATCACCTGGTGGGGCTCCAAACCCCAAAATATGAATTGCAAGTCATCTCCTTTCAGTGGACTGGAGAGATAGCACAGCGGGTAGGGCGTTTGCCTTGCACGCAGCCAACATGGCCAACTCGAGTTCGATTCCTCTGCCCCTCTCGGAGAGTCCAGCAAGCTACTGAGAGTATCTTGCCCACACGGCAAAGCCTGGCAAGCTACCCGTGACGTACTGATATGCCAAACACAGTAACAGTAAAGTCTCCAATGGAGACGTTACTGGGCCCGCTCGAGAAAATCGATGAACAACGGGAGGACCTTACTCTTACTCTTACTCTCCTTTCAGTATGATGCCCTTGTTTCTTTCTCTTGTCCACTCGCTGGCTAGACTTCTAGTGTGTTGTTGAGAGACGTTCCAGAGCCGACACCCTTAGCTTGCTTCCAGTCGTAGTAGGAAAGTTAGCTTTCGTGGTAGAGAACGATGTTCTCCCTGAGCTGTTGGCTCTCTATAGTCGGGTTGAAGATGTGTCTTTCCAGCCCGAATTTGATGAGGGTGTTTGTCTGGAATGGACTGTGGTTGTTGTGAAATGCTCAGTCTGTGTCTATTGAGATGAGTTTTTCCTTTTTCTTTTCAGTCTGTTGCCATGGAGAAAAGTCACATTTGGATGTTAAACCAGCCTTGCATTCCTATGGTGCATCCCAATGGCTCATGATTTAGAATCCCCCTTTTTTTGTATGTTGTTGGGTTTGATTTGCTCAAAATTTGGTAGGAATGTTGCACATGTATTGATGATGAGCATGTTGGGCTGAACCCTCCCCTCCTCCCCCCGCTGTGCTACCTCTCCATCCCTTATAAATAGGGGTCTTTTAAAATTTTCCTTCTACTTTTTGTTTGGGGATCATAACTGGCGATGCTCAGGGCTTACTCCTGGCTCTGCACTCAGAGATCTTTGCTGGTGCACTCAGGGGATCATACAGGATGCCGGGGATCAAACTCAGCTTGGTCTCAGGCAATGCAAGCACCCTCCCCGCTGTATTCTCTCTCCAGCTCCTTCTTTCTTTTTATTTTATTGCTTCCATATTGAAATACAGATTTTTATTATTTTTTTTCTTTTGGGATCACACCCGGAGATGCACAGGGGTTCCTCCTGGCTCTGCACTCAGGAATTACTCCTGGCGGTGCTCAGGGGACCCTAGGGGATGCTGGGAATCAAACCCAGGTCGGTCGCGTGCAAGGCAAACGCCCTACCTGCTGTACTATCGTCCAGCCCCTATAGCAGATTTTAAAAAGTGATTTGATTGTCTTTATTGTTTGGCTTTAAAATTCTAGTTTTTTTTTCCTTGCCCTGACTTTTTATGGGCTTGGTATCATTGTAACTCAATGCGGGTCTCAAGAATGAGTTGGGAAGTGTGCTTTCCCTTTCAGTCTACCAGAGGTGTTTATTTAGAGCTGTTCAGATTTCCTCCGCAAGTAGAGGGTAGCTTTCACTAATTGAACTACCTGGATCTGAAGATTTCTTTGTGGGAAGACTTTCCCCCCTCTCCCCACCTTTCAAATAGACTATTGCTAGAGCCATTTCAGGGTCACTGCCAAGAATTCTGATGGTCACTTAGGATTCTGCATCCAGCTTTACTGTAGGGGACCAATTCCAGCGTGTGGTGGACTCCCACACCACACAGTTCCTCAGTAACTCCTGTGTCGCCCCCACTTAACTCCATTCCCCCCCCCCCGAGATAGTATCAGATTCCACAAGTGTTTCGGGGGCTCAGTCCTATGAGATTTCTGCTCGTTGCCACCCTCATTCCGAAACTGCTCCCGAGCCCAGCTAGTGCCCAGGCTTCCGGCCAGCCGGCTGGAGATTGGGGGCTCCGATAGCCCCTTCTTGGGTTACGTGACTTTGTTCCAACTGCTCACCGCGTTCCGAAACATTTGGCTTACTAGATTACAGGTACAGGACAAAAGGAGACTGTTCCGGAGCAGCTGATGGGGAGATGCACGGGCCGGGGGCGGGGATGGGGGCGGGGGCTGCTGCCCACACATGCTCTGTTCCACGGGTGCTCCCGGAGGCCGCCTGCCCTGGGTGTGCCCAAGGACGTGGTCGGCCACTGATGGCTGATTTCAGCTCCCAGCAGCAGGTCCCTGCTGGAGGTTGGGGGTGGGGTGGGACTGAAAGCCCTAGTCCTTCGTCTCATCTCACGCTGACTCCCCTGCTGCCCGACCCCCTTTCTTCGGGCCTTTCCCAAAGTGTTCTCTGTTGCCGCAGAAACGGATTGGCAGTGACCTAACACGTGTCTCCTGGATGGCTCGCTCTGACGTGGTCTTGGGTGCTGGGCCCAAGACAGCAGACACAGTGACCATCACTCAGAGTGTCCCAGGGGTTTTTGGAGTCCAGGGTCCCGGCCAACCAGTTGGTGTGATGAACTGTGTCATGGCTGTGATTGGGCAGAAGGGACAGAGTTCCCGTGTGGCCCCCCAGGGGCCCCCGCCACCTCACATGACCTCCCCGATACCAGCACTTCAGAGCAGAGTAAGGTGTGTGCTGTTGGAGGGGTATGTTGGAGGCACAGATTGGCACCCCGCCCACCCCGTTCCGTCTGGGTGTGACGGTGCCTGCCCCGTCTCGTGGCCTGCTCTGTCTCCCCCCATGGAGCTACCCCCCAGCTGGAGGACCACCCACTGCTGTTGGTGTTTGCGTTGGTCCTTAACGTGGCTCAGAAAAGATGTCAGTGTGTGTGTGTGTGGGTGTGGGTGCGGGGGGAGTACCTGGAGCTTTCAGTCTTTGGTCCCACTCTCGAATCCCGATATTAGGGCACCGGAAGCGGAAGACACTTGCCCACCTTTGGGAGAATCCCTGGGGGACAAGAAGACCCGACTTTGAGAGACCTGAAAATTGCTGAGACTTGGACTCACCACGACCCTTGTCACCGAAAACCCTTCAGATGTGCATATGGCACTGCCGAGAGAGAGAGAGAGAGAGAGAGAGAAAGAGAGAGAGAGAGAGAGAAAGCACCGTGGACCTGGCAGGGCTGCCGGGGACGGGGAGGCAGAGACGGCAGGCGCGCCCGTGACCACTGTGTCCTCCCTGGAGTGGCTGACGCTGGTGCCTGGATTCTGGGGTGCCCGGCGAGAGCACGTGTTTCCCATCCATGGAGGAGATTGGCACCGGGCTGCCCGCTTCTGACACACACGGCTCATGCTCCCACGGTCTCCACGCACCCGCCTCCCGCATCTGGCTCGTATCTGCCCATCGTCAGCCGCCCAGGAGCCGCCCACAACAAGCGCCTTCTGGAACGTCCCCATCTTGGCCGGCCAGCGGGCCTTTGCTGGGCTGCCTTGCCCAAGAGGCGCTTGCCGCCCACCTCTGCAGCCTGGCGGGAGCAGGCGTGCCCACCTGCCGCCAGTTCTGTGCCAGGGTGCGTCTGGGCCCGAGCTCACAGCTGTCCTGAGGCCCGTTAGGGCTGGGCCCGGGGCAGCGGCAGCACAGGATTTGCCAGAGAAATGGAGCAGAAGAGAAAGCTCCTTCTGACTCCCCAGTAGGCCCCTGGCATCCCCCTCCCGGGCCTGGAAGTCCTTTGCGCAAACGTCGGGGTGAAGTCGCCGCTTCTCTTCTCATAGACAGTGAAGAAGGCACCACGCCTGCTTCCTCCTCAGGCTGCAGGCCATGTTCAGGCCCCGGGAAAGCCAGTCTCCGCATGCTCTGGGCGAGACATGTCTGGAAGGCGGATCCTTACACCCAGGCTCTGCCCCGGAAGGAGGGGACCTGCGCTGGACACTTCATGAGCCGAGGAGAGGACGGTGCGGCCCACAGAGACAGAGACAGAGACAGGACAGGTCCTCAGCTGCAGGAGGCCGCGGTGCCCAGGAGCAGGGCCCTCCTCCCTGGCGAAACAGGATTGGCGGGGTGGGCATTCCCTGGCATCAGTGCTCCGGGGGGCCCCAAGGACAGGAATGAGCCTGGATTCAGAGGGTATGCGTCCTGGTCATTGGGCTGGGTGTGCGGAGGCTCCGTCTCCCTCTGGGGGGGGTGGGGGGACTTGGCCTTGCTCACCGGGAGGTGCCTGGGGAGGCTCGTGCTGGCTGGCTGTGCAGGCCGCCCCGTGCCTCCCACGGCTGATTGTCCCTGCATCTCTGCCGAGACCCTGCTTGCCAGTGGCCGGCCCTGCTCCGGGGTTAGTGCCGCCAGTCGGCCTGGGCAGGCCAGGAGCTACCAGCACAGACACCCGCGTCCGCCGCTCAGCCGCGCTTCTGCGGGGAACGCTTGATTGCAGCAGCAGCAGCAGCCCTGTTCTGCCTGCGCCCATCGGTTCTTGAGGGAGCTCGGGGTCCTGGGAGGGCGCCAGTTGGACCTGCTGGTCAGGCCCCCCAAGGACTGGGTGCTGGGGGGGAGCTAGCCTGGGGCGGCGGGCCATACGCCCTCTCCTTCCCTGCTGTACCCTTCAGTCAGGGCCATTTGATACCCGGGTGAAGGAGCTGTGACCACGCACATGAGATGGAGACACGTGCCCGTCTCAACGGAGTCCCCTGTCTCTGGGCTGCTCTTGTCCTCACACTTGACTATCACACTTGATAGTCCAAAGGTTAAAAAAATGAAACGCGGCCTGTCGACTCAGCCACCTGGGGCAGGTCTGTCTGCTGTCCCCGTTTCCGAGTGTGACGGCAGAGACCAGTGAGGTTTACCTGCCGGGAGCCCCGGGCTGGTCAGTGCCAGGGCCAGAAGCGATGGGAGCCTCTGGCCAGCCCCGTTTGCGTTCACTGGACTTCTGTGGTTCTTCCCAGCAATTGATATCTGCCCACTGGAAGACATGGAGAGAGAGCTGACCTCTGCAAGCCTTTTTATTTGGATTTCGTGTTTATTCCAACCGTGCACACGATTTCGCATCGTTTCTTCCCTTCTGTTTCAGTGGGGAGGGCCTTTTTCTGAGTTACCCGCCCCCACCCCCCCCCCAGGTCCGTCTCTGCCCCTGGCTCAGGCCGTTTCTTTTACCTGAATGCAGGCAGGTGGCGCCCCGCGAGGTTCTCGAAAGAAGTAGCTGCCCAGTAGGGCTCTGCAGCCGGGAGGGCAGCTGAGAGTCCATGTGTGAGATGGGCCTGTGTGTCCAGCCCCTGCCCTGCCCTGTCCCCCCCCATCCCCAGAATAGCTGGGGGCCTCCTTGGCTCTCCGCGGGGAAGAAGCAGCCAGCCGGTTTTATGATCCATAAACGCCGAGCACCAGACGGGCCCCGAAATTCATGAGTGTTTGCTTGTCATCGCAAATAGCCGGCTTGTTTGCCTTCCGACTAGACGGGGTGTGTGTGGGGGGGGGCAGGCCGGGGGGCATGGGGGGCCCCCTGCTCTCTGGGGAAATGAGCGTTTAAAGCAAACTTTCCGTTTCGGGCGGGAGGGCGGTGCTGTCCCTCGGGCGGAGGGTTGGCGAGTCGAACGAAATCTTTGGCTGTCGCTGAGCGTTCGCGCACACGGTGGACGTGGAAGAAGCGTGTGGTGAATAAGCCTGTGCTCCTTCAGCCCCCCCCCCCGCCCCACCCCTGCACCGTGGCCATCCTCGCTGGAGGGGGGAAGGCCTGGCACTGGCACCAGCTCCCCACCCCCCTGCTTCTGAGATGTCGCCCCCCTGGGCTTTCCCTTTCTCCCTCGCTCACACCTGGAGCCAAGCCCTGTCCTTTCGGGAAGGGGCCCGGAGAGTGCCGAGGCCGTGTGGAGGCCGGTGGAGCAGGCGGCCAGGAGTCCGGGGTGCCAGGCTCCTGCAGGCAGGATGGCAGGGGGTCATGCTCATGACTCAGCCGTGTCGTTCAGCATCTCGGGCCAGGCCCACGGGTGGGTGCGTGGAAAGACGCTAAGGCGCCTCACGGGCACAAGCAGCTGCTCCATGGCCCTGCACGCACGCACGTCCTGCTGGTCTGGAGCTGGAGGGGCGGCGGGGGTGGGTCCAGTGAGCAGCCTTGCCCGGGAGCGCGGCTGGGCAGCTGGCGGAGGTGGCGGAGGTGTCTCTGAGCGGGCATGGCAGGCAGGGTCTGAAGGACAGGCTGGACCCATGGGGAGTCCTCCAGCTGGGCCCAGGAGAGCTGAGCGGGCAACCCCAGCGAGCCCCCACCAACCCTCCATTCCCTCTCTGGGTCCTGTGTGACACCCCACTCCGGGTCCACTCCCCTGAGCACCTGGTCCAGTGAGGTCCGAGCTCCTGTCGCCCATTCTCCTGGCCAGTTCTTGCGTGCCGTTTCTGCCCTCCTCCTGCCTCCCCATGCCCGGTGCCACCGTCCAGCTCAGCTTCATTCACCCCCTGCCACGCTGTACCCTGTAGTTTCCGAATCTGCCCTCACCATCGAGCCTCTCCCCGTCCTGCTGGCTCGCCCTTGCCGCCCAGCCAGCACTCGGGAGGCAGAGATGAGGGGCGGGCACCTCTGAGTGGGCCCAGAGCTGTGCCCTAGCCCCCAGGAGGCCGGGAGGATGCCTGCTGTCACCCCCGGCTCCAGCCACTTACCCGACTTGCCCCCTCTCCTCCTCTGTGACCTGTTCTCTTAGAAGCTCAGGCTTGGACCCAGGAGACAGCCCAGGGTTAGGGGTGATCCCTGGCACCTCACGGGCCCCTCGTGTTGCTGGGTGCTGCCCTCGAGGGCCCGGAGCAGCACCAGCTGTGACCTTGGTGACCCCGGCACCCGGGACCCGAGCGTCACTGCATCCTCAGACCCTCGCCGTGAGCCGTCTGGCCCCACGAGCACTGCCGGGAGCCCCCAAGTAAATCACAGGCCTTTCTCCCGAGAGCCACATGGACTCCTTCATCTCTGTGATGTGAGTCCCATCCGCCTTGTGGTCTGGGCTTTGAGGCCACCATCCCCAAGGCCCCCTGTAGACACCCAGAAGCTTGTCTCTCCCCCCCCGCCCCCCGTTTTCTCCCTGAGCTGATGCAGAATCAGGATGCTGGGCAGAGTGTCGGAGTACTGGTGCTGGTGCGTCCAGCCGGGAGGAGGCAAGGGCCCAGAGGTGAGCACAGATTGGAATCCCCCGAGGTGGAGCGGGCAGGGAGTGATCTGAGCTGGATGGGGGCAGTGGGCACAGAGCGGCAGGAGGAAGGTGGGAACCATGCAGGGACTGGCCCAGAGGGTGGGTGTCAGGAGCCCCGGACCGCAGCAGACCAGGCGCACAGTGTGGCTGTGTTCCTTGGTCTCGTAAGTTCAGCTGTATTTGTGTGGCTGTCGGTGCAGCTGTTTCATGCTGTTCGTCGGTGTGACTGTGTTTCATTTTACTGTAAGTATGACTGTGTTTCATGCGGTTGTCAGTGTGGCTGTGTTCCATGCCATTGTCAGTGTGACTCTGTTACACACTGTTGTCAGTGCGGCTGTGTTCTGTGAGGTTGTCGGTGTGGCTGTGTTCTGTGCAGCTGTTGGTGAGGCTGCGTTCCATGTGGTTGTTTGTGCGGCTATGTTCTGTGTGGTTGTTCATGTGACTGTGTTCCATGCGGTTGTCAGTGAGGTTGTGTTCTGTGTGGTTGTGCATGTGACTGTGTTTTGTGTGGTTGTCCGTGTGTCTGTGTTCCGCGCTGTTGTCAGTGTGGCTGTGTTCTGTGCCGTTGTCAGTGTGGCTGTGTTCCATGTGGTTGTCAGTGAGGTTGTGTTCCGTGCGGTCGTTGTGCGGCTGTGTCCGTGCTGCGGTCCGCCATCTGGGAGCACGCGGGCTCTTTGGGAAGGACCCTACGCCCATCAGCGGTCGGTTCTCCAGCTCGCTTGGCGTCGCCTTCCACTGTGCTAAGACTGGGGGACACATGGTAGGCGGGTCCATCCAGCACACCGAGGGGCTAGGTGCCAGCCTCCTCTGTGGGGTCCGGCCAGCTTGGTGGTCTGGTCCTACCCACCCTCCAGAGGCCACCTTGTGGGGACTGCGGGGAGCCTGTCTGTTTCTCCCGGCTTCATTCATGCCCCAGGGCCTCTCTGGCCCTGCCTGCAGGTCCTTGCAGCCTCTCGGCCCTCGCTCCACGGCGCCAGCCCCACTGTGCTCCTTCACACCTTGGCCTGGGACGAGGCTCAGTGCCCAGGCCCTGGGATTGATCCTGGCCCCTGAGAGGGGTACAAGGGCTGGAGCACAGGCCCCCTGCCAGGGACCCCCAGGACCGTGCTGTGGGGCTGCGGCATTCCCAGCACTGACTCTTACAGTTCCACACTCCCTGACCCTCAGGGCCAGCACCAGCCCGGGGCTCACCCGGAGGGGCTCCCGGGCCCCTGGGCATTGCACGGGAGATACTCACCCCTGGAAAAACAGGAAAACCCAGGTGACTGGAGGCTAGGCCCCTGGAAGCGAGCCCTTCTGCCTTTGGAAGCCTTTTCCTTTCCTCTAGTTTTTTTTTGGGGGGTGGGGGTTGTGGGGTTCACCCAGCAGTGTTCAGGGCTTACTCCTGGCTTTGACTCAGGAGTGATCACTCCTGGGATCACTCCCGGAAGACTTGAGGGACCCGACGGGGTCCCGAGTCATGAGCCTGCATCAGCCACATGCAAAGCAATCGTCCTACCTGCTGTACTATCACTCCAGCCTCCTTCCTTCCTTCCTTCCTTCCTTCCTTCCTTCCTTCCTTCCTCCCTCCCCCCCCCCCCCCCCCCCCCCCCCCCCC
>JAOXYA010082863.1:0-11283 GCA_028565675.1 Sorex palustris
GATACTCTCGGTAGCTTGCCGGGCTCTCCGAGAGGGGCGGAGGAATCGAACTCAGGTCGGCCATGTTGGCTGCGTGCCACCCTGAACACACCCGATCTCGTCTAATCTTAGAAAAAATAATACATTGGAATTCAATAAAATCTCAGTAAGAAGATAACAATAATAATGAGATAGAGATTTGAAGAAATGTGCCCAAGAAGACAGCGTTGACAAAAGCATATGAAAAGATACTCTACATCAAGGGCCTGGGGATGGTCCACCTGTCTTGCAAGTAAGGCTGAAAATTCCGTCTTTGTTCTAGGGATCCTCTGCTGCAGTCCACATGAGCTAAACATGTGTTCCATGATGCTGCTGTATGGGCACTCAGTATCCTAGCAGAGGGGACTTATGTCCAGCACAACCCTGCACGTAAAACTCTATGAAACTGACTCCCAGAAACTGCAACAACCAAGTATGCGGCATGCAGTCACTGCAAACAACAGAAAGGGAAAGGGGAGGGAAGAGTAAACCATGTTTAAAAACTATATATTCTGCATCATTAACTAAAGAGACTACATGCAGCAGTCTGAGTGTAATGCAGAGACCAGGACACTTAGACATTGCAGATGGGATTGATCAATGGTATTGGCATAGCCACTCTAGGAAACTTTCTTACAAAGTTTAACGCACACTCATTCAGATCCAAACATTCCACTGTTGTATGTTTATCTAAGATATATGAAAACATAAATCTATTAAAAATACTTTTATCTCAAGCAGACCCAGATCCACATCTCAGGCCTTCTGCTTACTCATTTGACCTTCCAGGTGATGTTAACATCCAGGCTGACATTCCCAGGGCCTTTTTGGAACCAGAAGCATATTCACCTCCCTGTAGTCTGGGTCCCAGCAACATCCATGACCTTCATCATCTCAGCGGGTCCATATTCACATCTTAAGCCTCTGACTTGCTCACTCAACCTTCCAAGTCCATAGTGTGCCCATAACTGCTTGCATTTACTTGTACCCCGAACTACGCAACTATGCAAAAATTCTACTCATCTTACTTTACATTGTGCATACTGATATCTCCCATCACTGAGGACCATCAGGAAAGAAAAAGAACAATACCCACCCTAAACCCTCAGAGACTCCCAGTGGAGAGAACTCAAAGATTCACACTCAGAGCCCAGAAAACACAATGGGTAAGTGGTATAGAATCCCACCAAACTCAGTGGGTGAGAAATTACTCTTAGTGGGTGCTCAGAGATCACTCCTGGTGGGACTCGGGGGCCATATGGGGTTCCAGGATTGAATCTAGTTCAGGTGAGAACAAGTCAAGTGCCCTATCACTCTGGCCCCAAATACTATTTTGAAAGGGGTTTCCTTTTTAATTTCTTTGCTTATAGTTATTTGCATGCATAAATAACACATATTTTTGTGTGTTAATTTTAAAATACTGACTTATTGGATCCACAAATTTTGCTATATATACACAATGGAATACTATGCAACTCTCAGAAAGGACAAAAAACATGTAATTTGCTGTTACATGGTTGAAACTCTGAGTGAAGTGAGTCAGAAGGAAAGAGAAACAGAATAATCTCTCTCTTAAGTGGGATTTAAAGAGTTTAAGGAAACAAGTAATTGTCAAATGCAACAAAACTGAAAGTCAGTCCTCCTGACTGAGTTTACTGGAGGTGCAGGGGGTTTGAATGGGAGGGGTTTTGGTGGGAGGGAAGTGGGCACTCTGGTAGTGGATGTAGTGTTGGAACAAACACAGTATTGTAAATCACAGTATCACAACACAAAATTTTAATAGTGAATTAATAATTATCTTAAACTTTCACACAAATATTTACAGCAGATTTTTTTATAAAAACCAAACACTCAAAGACTAGGCACAGAGAGATAGTGTAGAGGTTAAGGCATTGCCTTGCATGTGCCCAAACCCATTTCAATCCCTAGCAACACATATGGTCCCTTAGCACTCTAGGAGTAAGTCCTAAGCACCGTTCTGTAAGACCCAAAACAAATAATAGCTAGAGACTAGAGACAACTCAAATGACCATAAACAGGTACATGGATAAATCATGGCAAATTCATGCTATGCAACATGTGTACATTGGATTGATGCTCAGCAATCAAAAGGAATAACTACTAATGCACAAATATTGATGAAATGACCTTATACTGGGTGAAAACGAACCTCAAAGCTTACATGCTGTTTGAGTCTACTTAAATGCTATTCTGTAGAAATAAAATTATTGGGATAGAGAATGCTTGATAAC
The DNA here is from genome assembly GCA_028565675.1 of Sorex palustris. Taxonomy (NCBI): domain Eukaryota; kingdom Metazoa; phylum Chordata; class Mammalia; order Eulipotyphla; family Soricidae; genus Sorex; species Sorex palustris. The sequence continues at coordinate 2,271 of JAOXYA010082863.1, forward strand.
TTCCAGGGCAGAAGTAGGGGATACTCTGACTCTAAGTGGGGCACATCAGGAGATTCCTCATCTTGCTGTGACTGCTTTGTGTTGTTACAATGTAGGTAGCCATTTGAATCTGCATTGTGTTAAAATTCTTGGAACTAATGATCAAAAATAACATTTACTGCTTATATATATTTTAAGTTTAACATAAACACTTCAAATTTATACTGAATAGTCTGGGCTGGAGTGATAGCACAGCGGGTAGGGCGTTTGCCTTGCACGTGGCAGATCTAGATTCGATTCCTCACCCCTCTCAGAGAGCCTGGCAAGCTACCAAGAGTATCTCACCCACACGGCAAAGCCTGGCAAGCTCCTCGTGATGTATTTGATATAAAAAAAAAAACAGTAACAACAAGTCTCACAATTTGTTGTGAGACATTACTGGTGCCCACTGGAGCAAATCGATGAACAATGGGAGGACAGTGGACAGTGCAGTGCTACTGAATAGCCTACAGTTTGCATAACTGTCGATGATGACACTCCTCTAAATCACTAAACTAATTAGTGATTTCAAAATAATATTAAATGTGGGGACTGGAAGAAGACTCAGTGTTTAAAATATATACTTTGAAGTTGAGATTGTGTGTTCAGTTCCTCAGTGTATCTGTCTGCATGCCCCAAGCACAATCCTGGAAATTCTGCTGCCTGAGATCCCAGGCACTGCAATTGATTCAGCTTATATCACAGTCAGGTGTGTAAAATTACTGCAGCTAAAGGGTTCAATACCCCATTGAGCCCCACAACTAAAAATAACGGGCAAGCACCAAGGGCAGGATGAAACTTCCAGAAACACAAGAACTAAAAGGAACGCAACCTCTGGCCATCACCACAACCAAAGGTACAAACACCACAACCCAGCATATTTGCAACCCTCAGGCATCACAATAGGATCAACTGATGGAATAGGAGGGGGAAGTGACTAGTCATGGATTCTCACTGAAGACTGTCATATAAATGGAAAGGTTTGAAGGAAATTCGGTGGTTTTAAAATAAAGATGGCTGTTTTACACCATCTTTTAATCACATTCAAAAAGGTATCTTGGAATTTTAGTGACAGTGGTGTCACTGTCAGGAATAACATTGCCTCTAGAATAAGTTATGAAAATACAAGTAATTTGAATTTTTTTAGTGCTTTGTTTAATTTGACTTTGCAGTACCTCCTTAGTCTATTGAAACCCTTAGAATGAATTTAAATTCAGCCTGGTTTCAGAAAAAATGAAACAACCCCAAGATGTACACGTGTTTAGTACTCATGCTTACATTAGGTATTGAATATATCAGATGAGGTGCTCACTCTTATGGAACTCCAATACTCAATAATTTGTAAAAGAGGGGCTGGAGCGATAGCACAGTGGGTAGGGCGTTTGCATTGCACGCAGCCATCCACGGTTCAATTCCCAGCATCCCATATGATGCCCCTAGCACCGCCAGGAGTAATTCCTGAGTGTAGAACCAGGAGTAACCCCTGTGCATTACCGGGTGTGACCCAAAAATCCAAAAAAAAAAAGAATTTGTAAAGGAAGTAGCCTACGGTCATGGTAGAAGAAAGATAATGCAAAGATCTAGAGGGGGAAAGGTAGAATAAAAATCTTTTAAACTTTTTTTAAAAAATTTATTCATTTAGTTAGTTTTTGGGTCACACCAGGCGATGCTCAGGGGTTACTCTTGACTCTGCACTCAGGAATTACTCAGGAATTGGGGGACCATATGGGATGCTGGAAATTGAACCCAAGTCGGCCACGTGCAAGGCTAACACCCTACCCGCTATGCTATCACTCCAGCTCCTAGAATAAACTTATGCTACACAAGAATTAGTTTACTTGTGGAAGGGAACTCTTTCTATATGTTATAGAAACACACCTAGAATTAGGTTATGAGAAAGGTTTTCATGAGCTCTTCCTGCTCAGTGCATTTCACCTGCCTTCTAGCTCATATCAACACATTGCCTTCCTCAGTCAGATGCTCTAGAATGCAACTATTCTCAGACTGTCACTTCTCACTAGATAACTGCTAAAAGCTTTATACTTACTTCCCATTGACAAGAGAACTTACCTTTTCGAACTTTTCATAGAAACTATAGAAATATACAATATTGTTGTGGGTGGTCCTTTTTCATCATATACTCATTTATGAATATTTCAGAAGCAAGGGGTGGATGCTCATAAACATAAAGGCCAAAGTCACTTAAAATTTAAGTGTGTGAAAGGGAAGATTTGTCAGTAAAAAATCTACATTGACTGTGTATTTGGGTGAAATGATTGGTGGTAGTTAACAAGATATCATAGTCTACTGAAGTGATAAAAAATGTAAGTACTGTCCATATCAGATTCATTAATAAGATTTAAAGGACAGTAACCTGGGAGAATTCTGTTTTTAAAAAATCTACCCTCCAGGTGTGCTGGAGTGATAGCACAGCGGGTAGGGCGTTTGCCTTGCACACAGCCAACATGGCCGACCGAGTTTGGTTCCTCCGCCCTCTTGGAGAGCCTGGCAAGCTACCGAGAGTATCTCGCCCACAGAGCAAAGCCTGGCAAGCTCCCCGTGACATATTGGATATGCCAACCACAGTAACAAGCCTCACAATGTTACTGGGCCCGCTCTAGCAAATCGATGAACAACAGGAGGACAGTGACAGTGACCCTCCAGATATACTGGTGATGGGTATGTTGTTAAAATTATGTGCATAAATCATTATTAATAGCATTGTAAACCATAGAATCTCCGTAAGAAATAAATTTTAAAGGTATATAAAAGTCTACCCTCCTCGGATACTCATATTAGAAAAGCTTTTTGTTTCCTTATATGCCACAGCTATAATTCATTGCAGACAATTTGTATGTTTCCTGTTGGATTTCAGAATACCAGAGTGAAGAGCTTTCCTGGTAATTGGTAAAGGGCATCATTGTCCAGGGGAAAGGTTCATGAATTTGAAGACAGGTGATTTTCATGTGAATCCTGAGAATATTCACTTTCCTGAATCTCAGCCCTTGTTGTAAAAATGCAATTGGTATAAGAATTAAAATAGATAACAGGGTTTTTTAAGCACTTCAGTATTTAATGTAAAATTCTAGTAGGGGGCAACATTATTTGACATAAGCAATGATGTCTAGTGGTTCTTTTAAATTACTCTTGCACCACCAGCTTCATACAACATTTCTTGAGGGAGGAGAATGATTTTTTTATCCTGTTTGGTATTCTGAAAGGCCTAACACAAATTCATGAAAATGGTGGGTTTGTTCTAATTTCTTATTGAGTAAATCAGAAAGTGAGTGAAGGAAAGAATGAATGACTTTGAGCTTACATTCCAATACATATTCCACAAAATGATTTATTTTATCATGATCAAAATTTTAACATCAATTGGTAAAGATAAAAGCCCAATTCTCTGATCTCTGGAAATACTGAGTGCAGTTCTGGACATGTCTTTAAAAGATATAAAGAAGTTGGAGGAAGTGAGGAGGAAATGATCAAGGAGATGGGAGCAGAAATGCCATTCAAGGATAGATCAAAATGGGCCACTTTGTTCTGGAAATACAAAGGCTAAGAAAGAAATGTTCAAAATCTTTGAAACTCTTGGGGGGCTAGATGAAGTAGAGAAGATTAACCCTTCCCCCCGGTGTCTCTTAATGCCCACATCACAGGCAGAATTGTGAGGTCAGCCCAATATGAAATGTCTCATAATTTTAAGATAGTCTGAAATTTGAGAATCACTTTTGAATGAGCCATTTTCAATCACCTCATGAATGAAATCATTTGAGATACCCAAATATCTGGAACTTATAGAAGATGATGAGGTTGAAGGGGACTTTGTTTTAAAAGCCATGTTTCTAGAAAATTGGAAGTTCTATAGATTGCTGTTGGGGAGGGCCAGTCACTAACAAAAATGGCAGCATCTTACAGCTTTAGGTGGTATGTGAACAAATTTGCACAAACTTCTATAAATGGGAGGAATCAGAGAGCTCCCTGAGAGATTCCCCCTGTTGAATTGCAGGCTCATTTTCTTGGGGAGCCCTGCACTGTCTCGGGGAACCTTCCTGCCATCAAGTTTGCCGACACTGGTGAGTAGTATAGGGCTTTGAGAGCAGCTTAAGTGCCAGTTTCATGACTACATCAGTAGAGTGTCAGTTTAGCATTTTTGTAAGTGATAAATAACATAATTCAGTTGGCATAAGCACAAAAAGCAATTTTTGGATCAAGCTTATATAGTTGTGCAGCAACTAATTGTACATTTCAACCTGAATAGGCTAAGGTAAGTTCAAGCACTGTATCATCCTGTTGTTCGTTGATTTGCTCTAGCGGGCAGCAGTAACATCTCCATTGTGAGACTTGTTGTTACTGTTTTTGGAATATCAAATAAGCCATAGGGAGCTGGATACTCTCGGTATCTTTCTGGGCTCTCTGAGAGGAACAGAGGAATCGAACCCGGGTCAGCTGTATGCAAGGCAAACGCCCTAACCACTGTGCTATCGCTCCAGCCCAAGGAAGTCCAAATCACTGATAATAAAATATTTCTGGGTGTGTCTGTGAGAGTATTTATTTCCATTTGAAATGGTGAACTGAGTAAAGAATAAAACCCTTCCCCAATGTGAATGAATGTCTTTCAATCTTGATGAGTTAAATAGAAGAAAGAGGTAGAGAAAGGTGAATTCTTATTCACTGTTTGAGCTGACATTCTTTTCTCTTGAACTCAGACATCAGTAATGATGGTTCTCAGCTTTCAATATTAGACCAGGATATACAACACAAGCTCCCTGATTTTCTGGACTTTGTATTTGGATTAAATTATACCACTGGTTTTCCCGACTCTGTGACTTTCAGATGGACTCCATAACCACACAAGTCAGTTTTTATAAGTCTTCCTCTATATAACTCTAGCTTCATCTCTATCCTTATCTCTATATTTATATATCTATTCTATCAGTTCTATTTCTCCAGGGAATCACTTTGCCTTTCTCCATGTTCAGCTTCAAAAAGTTTGTGGAATTATTCCAATGTAGACTAAAATTTTAAATAAAAGTTAAGTGTTCCAGCTGGAGAAATAGTACAGAGGATAGAGCATTTTCCTTGCATGCAGTTGACTTGGGTTTCATCTTCTGTGCCCCATATGGTCCCCTGAGCACTATCAAGACTGATCTCCGAGTACAAAGCCAGGAGTAACCCATAAGCACCACTGAGTATGATCCCTAAGTCAAAAAAAATAGTGTCTTTTTTCCAACAGCTCTAATAAAAATCTTTGGTTTTATCATCATGAGATCAAATATGTCACTTGTCCATCACTGTTATCAAGAAAATTGAAAAACAAAACTTAACAGGGAAGATATGAGCACACCTTATCATTAAAGACGATTGAATATGGCCCCTCTATTTGAGCCATGGAAACTAAAAGGAGAAATCCCCAAAAGAAAATCAAAGAGTTTTCATGAGAATAAGAGGAAATGAAAACAAGTCAGAAAGAAAATAGCACAAGTGCATTATAAGTGGTGAACATACCCATAATTTCCTCTGAAAATCACTTTTCCAACTCCCTGTTCAAATTCTACACATCTTTGTGAGCCTTTCTCAGAGGTATCACCCTCAAGAAGCCATCCATCACCACCCTTCAGAGCTTCCTCCTTTCTCTGTATTCCCATGACCCATTCAGCAGCATACCTGTCGTCTCCCAGGATGGCCCTCAATATATCACTCTCCTCTTATACATTCAAAACAATGTCAGATAAAACAAATAACTACACAGTCTGCACCTGTAAAATAAATCTCTAAACAACAAGGCAGATTTTAGCCAAAAAAAAGGTTTTCTAGCAAGTAGAAAAATTTTGCAAGTATGAGAATAGCATGCTGCAACATGAGATGGTAAATCCAGTGAGCAACTAAGCCAGCTAAATTTAAGGTTTTAAATTAAACTTTGTTTTAGGGACATGGGGGGTTTAGATGGGGCAGTTGTGGGTAGAGAACACTAGATTGCTTAAAGAACACTCTTAGGAGAATCACATGTAAAAGAAAAAGGAGAATCACATGTGAAAGAAATAAAGAGTGTTTCTATTGAATAGAGGAAAACAAAGCATTAGCAGGTAATCCCAGACAAAATCTTAGACTGGGTTATCTCTTTAGAGTTGCCCCAAATTGTGACAAGATTATGGTATTTTCATCAATAATCACTGCTTGTGGGCCAGCCTGGGAGAGCAACACCCCAAGGAAAACTTCTAATAAGGATTATTTGTGATCCAGGGCAGCTGACATTCCACAGTGCCAGGGAATAGATGTATTGGCTGTGGAGAGGAGGATAGGGCATAGTATTCACTTTATGTTCCATCTAGTCTAAGATATTATGAGATGTCCACTTGTTTTTCAGTCTTAATGTGAGTTATTTTGGCATTCTCTATCTACAACCTGTTCCTGCCAAATCTTAGTACCAGATGTAAGTGGAGTCTGGTTTCATGATCAGTTGCTTAGATCAGAGTGGTAAAAATAAGAAAATAAGTAGAAAAGTTGGACTTGATCACTTTTCCAGAAAGAGTTGTTTCTACTAAAAGTAACTCCTTCCTACCTGACTTTCACTACTTCTATTGACTCCTCTTGTCTTCTTATGAAATAGTGTCCCATTGAACTGGGTCAGACCACAAGAACTTTCTAAATACAGAGAGGTTTTCCTCAAAACAAAAACATGGTCTATGTCAGAGACATTGCCCAGTTATAGCCCAAAGTATCCACTGGCATCTTCCTATGTGATATACCAGCAGAAACTCAACAGCACCCCTGTAAGGGACATTATTTGTACCATTCACGTATTCCTGTGGGTAGCCACTCCCATCATGTCTATTTTTAAACTACCAATGTGACATCACTAACACAGCATTTATACAACCATCTCACAAGTTGAGCAGCACATTATGGCTGGCATTATCTCCAGTATTGTATTTCACAGTCAAATGGGCTAAACTATCACAGCATAATTTTCAAAGATGTCCAAACCTATGTGTAAGAGAGACATTAGAAAAACAGAATTGATTTGCAGTTTGAAAACAAAATCATATTTTAAGAGTTAACTAATTCCAGCCATAGTCACATCTTCAACTTTGTAGTGATGGATAGATAGGCAGTGTCACTTCATGAAAATACCTGTCTGAGCTAATTTATTGTCTCTAGCCTTTGGCCCCATCCTTGGATATGATCGACTGACCTATTGAAAGAACTTGCTGTTCTCTCAGATCTCCACCTCCCTCTTCTCTCTAAACTTGACTTCTCTCTTCTAATCTCTTGCCTTGTTGGTTTCCATTCTATCATATCATACTAATTTCAGCATTTCTTTCCATTGATGCTCAAACTTGACTATTAGTTTCTCAATCACATTATTTTCTCCTGGTTCTTTTAAGTCTTGTGGTTCTATAACCTGTTACTCTCAGTAGTCAGTGACTTGATCTTCTGTTTTATTCATTTGAGGACAATTTAAACAATACCAGGAGAAGGAATGTCAGTCCTGTCGTCAGGGTATGTTTGAAGAATCTTGATTCAGAGTAATAGAGTGTCACTGTCACTGTCACAGTCCTCCCATTGTGCATCGATTTCCTTGAGTGGGCCAAGCAATGTCTCCATTTTGAGACTTGTTGTTACTGTGTTTGGCATATTGTATATGTCACAGGTAGCTTGCTAAGCTTTGCTGTGCAGGTGAGATACTCTTGGTAGCTTGCCTGGCTGTACAAGAGGGGTGGAGGAATCGAACTCTGGTTGGCCAGGTCGGCCGCATGCAAACACCCTACCACTGTGCTATCACTCCAGCCCAAGTACCACTGTCACTGTCACTGTCCTCCTGTTGTTCATCGATTTGCTCGAGCAGACCCAGTAACCTCTCCATTGTGAGACTTTTTGTTATGTGTTTGGCATATCGAATACGTTACGAGTAGCTTGCCAGGCTTTGCCATGCGGGCGAAATACTCTAGGTAGTTTGCTGGGTTCTCCGAGAGGGGTGGAGGAATCAAACCCGGGTCGCCTGGGTCAGCCATGTGCAAGGCAAATGCCCTACAGCTGTGCTATCGCTCCAGCCCAATAGAGTATACTCTGTAATATTTATATCTTAGTCCATGTGGGCTGCTGTTAAAACATTCCACAGATTTGGTAACTTAGGAACAACATAAATTTTCTTCTCATAGCATTGGAGGCTGAAAGTCTAAGATCATGGTATCAGCATGGTCTGGTGAAGGTTCTGTTCCAGGTCACAGACTTTTCACTGTGTCCTTATATGGTAGAAAGGGCTTGAGAGATTTGTGTAATCTCTTTTTAAAAGACCACTAATCCCACTCCTGAGAGTTCCATCCTCAGGACCTCATCACCCCTGCAAAAGGTTCCAACTACAATTATCTTTGGGGCACATAATCTTAATATACATGCCGGAGGGAATCAGAGTTCATAGCATTCCACCTTAAGATCCCCAAAATTTAGGTCCTACTTACATGAAAGATGAATTCATTGCATCCCACCAGCACCAAAAGTCCTAACTAGTTCTGGCTTTAGACTTTAAAATCTAAAATCCACACTCTCATCTAAATATTGTCCAAATCAGATAAGGGTAAGATTTAGAGTAAGATTCATTTGAGACCAAATTCAAGGTAAGAAAATCAAACAAGCATATTCTTCTTAACTATGATAGTATAAAATGCATGGGACAGATATAATCATTTCAAAGGGAAGAAAGAGGAAATATGTGAAGATACTGCTTGTCCCAGACAAGTCCAGAGGCCAGCAATGTCATTTTCAGATGAGTGAGATTTTTCATGTAACCGCCCCCCCAAGTCCATTCCACCATTTCATTTATTTGTAATATTCTACAGCAGGAAACCCTTCCCAACTCCCCAATCAAGAATTATCCCACATTCTGAAGGCCTCTAAACACTGATTGAAATAAAGGACACAGGGGGTATGGTGCCGCCAGCAGGTCAATCTGTACCTGTGAGGCGAGTGCATCAGCAGCCTCATGGCGCCTTCA
>JAOXYA010082895.1:0-11282 GCA_028565675.1 Sorex palustris
TCCTCTGAGTCATGCCAGTACTAGGGGGGAGGGGGGCACGCTCCAGCGCCTCCCGCCTCACTGACCCTCCCCCACCCCCCCGACCCCCCCCCCCCCCCCCCCCGGGCTGGCAGGGGCCCTCCCAGCACATCCCTGCTGTGGTGGGGCAGTGCCCCTGGAGAGGGGTGGTTTGAGTCGCATGTCACTGCCCTTACAGCTGGAAAACAGCAAAAAAGATCAGAGCGGAAGTTTTCAAAGAAACACAGTTTGTAGTAGCCGAGGCAGTGAACCCTCCAGGCTGCAGGCACTGGCCTATTAGATTCCACCTCTTGCTCATCCCCTGGCCCCGCGCTGCCCATCCCGGGGGCCGCGCTTTTGTGTTGGTGGAAGTCTGGACCAAGTTTCCTGTCTCTGCTCGCACTGCTCCTCCTGGAGCCTCGGGAGCTACCTGTGGGGGTTGTGCAAGTCGCCACCTGCTGCTGAGCCAGTCCTGCCCACCAGCTCTGGTGGCCCCAGGCCAGCTGGGTCAGTAAGGTTTACTTTGTCCGAGTGGTTATAGGTCAGGTGGAAGGGTGCTTAGGTTTTGTAATCGTTGGTTTGTAGGTAGAAGCTGCTGATGAAGTTCTGCTGAGCTCTGAGAAGTAAGGGCCCCCTAAATTCAGAATGCCCTCCAGTCACTTGCACTGGGAAGAACTTTCGAATCGCGGGTTCTTGATATGATTTCTAAAAACTTGACTTTTTCCCTTCCCCTGAATGACATTTAGAAGCCAGGTGTGTGAGTCTAGTGGTAGGGGACCTGCCTAGCAGGGGTGAGATTCGAAGTTCCAGCCTCCAGCCCCACTGGGATATCCTGTTTGAAGAGAGACATCAGGGGCCCGAGAGATGGCATAGGTGCTTGCCTCACATGTGGCAGACCCCTGTCCAATTCCCTGCACCAAAAGTGGTCTCCCACCACTGCCAGGAGTGATCCCTGGATACAGAGCCAGGAATAAGCCCTAGGCCCTACCGGGAGTGCCCAACCCCCCCCCCACACACACACACATAGCCCCTTCCCTTAAAAGACATGGAATATCAGCATGAATGTTCCAAAGTGGGAGAATAAGACACCTCAACTTTTACGTTCTTTTCACCTCATTTACTTGAGGAATACATGAAAAGGGACTGCTGTGGCATCTCAAAGACCATTTACACATGCTGCCTTTTCTGGATCTAGTTTTAAAGTCCCCAGTTTCTTACTGAAATTGACCATGTGTACATGTGTGTCTTTATAGTTGGAAAACGCAGCTTTGAGTCCCAAGGGAGTCGGGGTGGGGTCTTTTTTGGTCACACCCAGCAGTACTCAGGGGTTATTCCTGCCTCTATTCCCAGGACTTACTCCTGGCGGGGATCCGGGAATCATATGGGATGCCAGGGATCACACCTGTCAGAATGTGTAAGGCAAGCACCCTACACAATGGACTATCTGTTTGGCCCCTTGGGCAGCTTCACACCTAGCCCTCAGCTTCCCTGTATGCCTGAGAACCTTGGGTCTGAAGATTGTTGGAACTTTCATCTTGGCATCGTGCTTTAGTGTTTGATGTTATACAGTAAGCATGACTATCTAAGAGGCCATTGTAAGAGTTACCGCCCTTTTCTTTTTTTTTTTTCCCTTTTTGGGTCACACCCAGCGATGCACAGGGGTTCCTCCTGGCTCTTCACTCAGGAATTATTCCTGGCGGTGCTTAGGGGACCATATGGGATGCTGGGAATCAAACCCGGGTCTGCCACATGCAAGGCAAACGCCCTACCTGCTGTGCTATTGCTCCAGCCCCTTTAGTGCCCCTTTCTACATCCTCCAGAGGACTTGGAATGTGTCAGAGGGACGCTGGGGACACTGGGAGTGTGTTTCCTGCAGGGGAATATGAAAGGGCAGCAGTGGTGACCATCAGGAGGCCTCAGCAGCTGTGGGTAGAGCCTTCCTGTCGCTGTCTGTGATGGGATCAGCCCCGGCCTGTTCACACACGGAAGCCAGGAAGCCCAGGAAAACTGGCGTCACGTGAAGAGGCACAGAAGGCGGCTCAGCTGTGAGATAAGCATCCCCCCTCCCCCTGCTGCTCCCGTGTCCAGGTCCCTCATGATGCAAGGTTTCAGGACGCCCTTGTCTCCTCTGTGTGGCTGGTAGCTTGGACGGTGAAGAGATGGCGGACAGTGTCAAGACCTTTCTCCACGACCTCGCCAGGGTGAGTGCTGCCTTGGGTCTTTTGCCCTCTCTTTGCTACGGGAGTTGATGAAGGCATCCTTTTCTTTCTTTTCTTTTCTTTTCTTTTCTTTTCTTTTCTTTTCTTTTCTTTTCCTTTCGGGTCATACCCAGCAGTGCTTAGGGGTTACTCCTGGCTCTGCACTCAGGAATTACTCCTGGCGGTGCTTGGGGGGCCAGATGGGATGCTGGGAATCAAACCCAGGTTGACTGCGTGCAAGGCAAACACCCTACCCGCTGTGCCGTCACTCCAGCCCTGATGAGGGCATCCTTTTCGTGTTTTGGGGATGGTGGTTGTTTCTTCTGTGTTTTGCTTTCTTTTAAGTTTGTGCCTGTTTTCTGGGCCCCGCATGCCAGGTTTCTGTTCTGCCCTGCACTGCTCAAGAGACATGTTTTGATATGTTGGCAAAGTTCGGGAGTTGTGTCTAGGGAGAGTTTTTAGTGTTGGAGCCCTGCTTGGCTTGGCTCTGAAGCCTTTATTTATTTATTTTTCTAACTTTGTTTTGGAACAATGATAAGGTGGAGCAAAGTTGCATGTTAATAAGAGACCTTGTTCCCCTAAGGCTGGCATCTTATATTCCCTTGTCTGATGGCCTAATGAAACAGGGAACGATTACTTAAACTGCTTTATCCATATAGATCCTAGGCTTCCCCCCACCCCACCCCGCCAATGCATAGGGTGTAGTTGATGGTCTAGAAAAAAATCCCATCAAGATCTGTTTAGGATCTAATCACCCAAGTTGCTGTAGCACAAATTTCCACTATTGCTGGCCTGGGCAGGTAGGGGCTTCCGCCTTGTACGCTGACAACCTGGGTTTGATCTTCTGACACACGGTGAGTTGGATGCAGTCCCTGATCTGTGATCTCTGAGCTCCCTGAGTTATGCAGAGAGGGGTGTAAGCCCTGAGCACTGCAGGGTGTGGCCCCCAAACAAACAGAAGCCCATTGTCCTGGTGATCTGAGAGCAAATGTTCTAGTGGTAGCCCCAGCACCTGTGTTTCAGGAGCAGGAGAGGAGCAGCCCAGGCTGAGGAAGGTGGGTCTTGGGAATGATGAAAGTTGGTGACCTTTGAGCAGAAGGGGGTGAAGGGGTGTCTCACAAGAGCGAGGCAACTTCACGCAAGGTGCCATGTGACGGGCCCTTAATACCTTCACCCATTGTCTGGTTCTTCCTGTCTGTGAAATAATGAGCCTGGATCAGTTCTTTTTTTTTTTTATTCTCCTTCCCTTTGTTTGTTTCTGTTTATTTTAGTTTGTTATGGGCTACACAGGAGTTGCTCTTAATAATGAATCCTGGTAGTGCTCAGGGGACCATATGGGGCTGCCGTGATTAAACTTGGGTTGGCCGCGCCCAAGGCAAATGCCCTACCCACTGTATGATCTCTCCAGTCCCTGGTGGTGGTGGTGGTTGGACCTTTGGGCGACACTGGTGGTGCTCAGGGACTGCTCCTCGCTCTGCTCAGCAGTCTTTCCTGTTGATGCATGGGGGATCTGTGGGGTCTGGGGATCAGGCCCAGGCCCCCCACATGCAGCGCCTGCACTTAGCCTGCCGAGCGAGCCTCAGCCCCATGGCTCCTGCTGTGGAAGTTGCTGGGGTGTCCATGGGCCTAAACCCGGCTGAGGTGCTGTTGTGCTTGGCCACGCTACTCCTGCGGCGTGAGCATTCCTCTGGGAGGTGGGCTGCTCACGGTTTGGGGGTGAGGTTGTGTGGTGAGGTTGTACTGTGTGTCCTGGCGCAGGGCTTCCTGGCTGCAGGCCTTGCACGCCTTTTTAGTTGTGGCGTTCACTGGTAGACACACCCCTCTCTGGGGTGCAGCTGGGCGTCCCCGGCGGTGCTGGGGATCACTTAGACAGCAGAGCTGCCTGGACCAGGCTGAGCGCATGTGGGACTCGGGCTGTGAGCAGGTGGCTTGCATGCAGGGTAGCGTTCTAGGCCCCCGGAACCATTCTGCGGTGGGCTGCTTCCAGGTCCGGCCAGACTGGAAGTAAGAAGTAGCGCTTCCACCGTCATCCTTGCATTCCCGAGGCCCTCCTCTGTTTTAACTTGATTCACCTCAAGTATTCACACAATTTGTGGGCGACTTGGAAATTCAAAGCAAAACCAAAAATTACTCGAAGACAAGGATCCCCATCAGTAGTTCTTATGGGATTTTGGCCATTGTTTTGTACCTGGCCATTTGCCATGTAGCTAATATTCTCATTGTCTTGTTTTTGGAGCCACACCCAGTGGTGCTCAGGGGCGGTTCCTTGGTTCCTTGCTCCTGAGTGGGGGGAACTGGGGGGGGCGGGGCGGTCATGGAGTGCTGGGGATGGAGCCGGGCTTTGCTGCTTGCAGTGCAGACGACTGGAGGGTTTCTCCAGCCAGTCACCTGCGGCTTCGAGGTGTCTTTTTTTTTTTTTTTAGTGCGTCTTTTATGTGTATGCTAGTGCCACCACCCCAACTTTGCAAATCAATCTGTTGTCACTTATTGACCCAGAGTTTCTGTGGCCTCCCACATCCTTTCCCCGAGGAGTTACGTTTCTGGAGTATCTCCTGTCCAACCTGTCTTGTCTTGTCTGTAGGAGCTGCTCGGGGTGTGGGTGGATGAGTGAGTGCAGTTCCCCGAATTGGGCGAGAGGCACTTGTCATTCCTGCCGCTGCCTGTGCCCTGTTGCACCCTTCAGTGTGGCTGGCAGGTGCCCGGCCATTGTCTTGACGGGCTGACCTGCCTCTTCCCTAGCGCGCACTCTCAGGACAGTGTTCTCCAGCTCTCCCCTGCGAGCTCCGATTCTGCAGCTTTTCACTCCATACAATATCACCTCTCGGCGTCTCTCTCCAACTTGGTCTAGCCCTGGTCCTTCTTGGAATGAGTGTTGAGTGTCTCTTTGCATTAGACAGTACAGGAAGCAGCGTCCTGTAGGGATCTGGTTTTTTTTTTGGGGGGGGGGCAGGGGGGTCACTCTCGATTTCCAGGGATTACTCCTGGCTCTGCACTCAGGAATTACTTCTGATGGTGCTCAGGGTGACGATGCTCAGGGGGGCCATATGGGGATGCTGGGAATTGAACCCGGGTCAGCCGCATGCAAGGGAAACACCCTACCCACTACGCTATAGCTCCAGTCCCAGGGATCTGGTTTTTGAAGGAGCATAAGGAGAACAGACAGTAAATTTGGTTTCTGCCGCCTGAGTGAGGATGATATATGTCCCATCTGTGTCTCTCCCATTGGTCTCCCAAGAGTCCTCCATGCCAGTGCAAGCGGACGGAACCCGCTGTGCAGATCCGGCCTCGGAGATCCTGGCTGGCACTTTCTGGGTAGTTGCAAGGAGGACTTCGTGCAGGCCTGCAGCGGTCTCTGACGACAGGATCCTGCAGCCAGAGGCGGTTGTGATGCTGGGCTGAGTGGCTGAATACGAAGGGACGAGTTGAGATGAGGGGTGGCAGTGGAGCCTGGGCTGGTGCTGAGAACAGTTCAGTGTCTCTTCGCTTGGTGGCTATCTTGCGGTTATATAGACGGGAGCAGAAGGGAGCGTCATTGTTCTTAATAAATGTTGGGTTAGAGCCATAGCAGAGCAGGGAGGGCATTTGCCTTGCACACGGCTGATCCGGGTTTGATTCCCAGCATCCCATATGGTCCCCTGAGCACTGCCAGGAGTAATTCCTGGGTGCAGAGCCAGGAGTAACCCCTGAGCATCGCTGGGTGTGACCCAAAAAGAAAAAAAGTAAATGTCACTGGAGAATTTACAGTTGCAGGTCCCAAGGGAGCAGGCCATTCCGAAGGTACAGGAAAAATGTAGATAGACCTGTAAGAAAATGACAGTGGTGCTAGTGAAGTGTGGGTCTGTGGAGTCGGAACAGAGGGTATTCAGAAGTTCTCTGTTCTTGAAACTTTCCTGTACTTTGAGAATTACTTCAAAATAAAAATGAGGGCTGGGGAGGTGAGTCAGAGGGCCGGAGCATGTGCTATACATGTGGGAGGCCCAGGTGTGATCCCCAGCACCACGTGGTTCCCTGAACATTGCTGGGTGTGGCCCCCAAACTAGCAGCAAACCGAAGAAACAAGGTTCCTTTAAGCTGCACGGCCCCCAAAGCACAGCGACTTCCGGTATTACTTCATGCTGTATTGAACTGGGGGAGAGTTTTTTCTCTGGGTCTTTAATCCCCCACTTTAAAAATCACGCACTTATCAGGGCTGGAGCGATAGTAGGGAGGGGGGGAGGGCGTTTGCCTTGCATGTGGCCGACCCAGCTTCAATCCCCGCCTGGCATCCCATATGGTCCCCCGAGCATGGCCAGGAGTCATTACTGAGTGCAGAGCCAGAAGTAAGCCCGAGCATCGGGCTGGGTATGACCCCAAAAGCCAACAAAACAAAACAAAACAAACCAGTGTCCTTCTCTACAGGGGATCAAAGATTCCATCTGGGGAATATGCACCATCTCCAATCTGGATGCTCGGATTCAGCAGAAGAGAGAGGAGCAGCGTCGGCGGAGGGCGAGCAGTGCCTTGGCACAGAGGAGAGCACAGAGCACAGAGAGGAAGCAGGAGAGGTAAGGGGAGGGGCGATTGCAGTGAGGGTGAGGGGGGATGGGGTTGATGGGCCCGGGGGGGGGGGCGGGGGGCGTGCAGTTCACGGGAGCCACTCTTAGTGAAGAAGACCCTATAGCTTCAGTGACCCGTTTTTCTTTTGCTCCAAAGATAAAATGTCATAGGTAGTTCCTGTGCCAAAGTCCCCCCCCCCCATAAAAAATTAAATGAAGGTCTAGAGGTAATTCTTGCACAGGATCTCATGATACTTCGGTCAGATGGATGAAAAGAGACTCTCAAAAGAAATTATTTGAACGAATGGATATGTCTTGGAAAGCTCATGTGGATTTATCATTTAGGCATCATTTTCAAACTTCTAATATTGAAATTTAGATAGTAAATATTTTTACACACTTGGGGGTCACCTGCATCCCTGCTGGGGATATGTAATTAGTTCTGTTTACTATATGGGGTTCTCTCTTCCTCTCTTATTTCCAAAAGCTCTTTTGCTTCACAAATATATACATATATATGTATATATATATATACATGTATATCTATGTATAATTTTACTTTTATGAAAATTTTCTCTAGAAATATGTTTAGCCTTTTTTGGGCTGACAGTGAGAGAATAATAGTAGCTGGAAAGATAGTATGCCGTCAGTAAAAGATATAAAAACAAGACGAGACAGAGAGATGGTGGGGCTGTGATGTTTCCTTGCACTCAGCAGACCCCAGTTTGGTCCCAGTGCTACATGTGGTCCCCTGACCACCACTGGGAGTGAGCTCAGAGCACAAAACCCAGAGTAAGCCCTGTGCACTGCTGGGTGTGGCCCCCTCCAGAGCAAAACAAGACAAAACCACAGCGCGCAATGACATCTGGGATGGTCTTTCTACCTGTCTAAGTGTGTACGGTCTTTTCCAGTGAGCCACGAATCGTCAGCAGAATTTTCCAGTGCTGCGCTTGGAATGGTGGTGTGTTCTGGGTGAGTCCCTTTCCTGCGAATTGTAGGTGCCCTCTGCCTGAATTGTTACTCTGTTCGTAGTTTTTGGCTGTTTTCTCAAAATGTCGGCAAGTAGCTCTCACTTGTTGTTCTATCTCTAAAACCACAATTTACACCCAGGCTGTGATTTTATTCCCACTAAACGAACATATGCATATTGGGGATGGGTCTGAAGATACACTCTTGTTTCCCAGAGAGTTAACAACAAGCTTAAGTGAGACTTAAGCGCTCTGTACGGCCAGTCAAGTGTTTCCTTCAACTTGGAAATCTAAGCATTTCCTCGATGTTTTCAGACGTTAGCTTTGTTAGTGATTCCCTGTATCTCAGCCTCTGAATTCTTTGAGGTTGGTTTCTCTGTCCCTAAAGTTGCACCATTCCTGTCAACCGGATGAGATCTGTCTTTCCCACCTGGTGCACTGGAAGGTAGCTCCGGGTCCTGTTTGGGTGCCTCCTTGGGTTTTCCTAATGTGTGAGGGGCCCCTTCCTCTGGAACATAATCACCCTGAAACTCGCAACTGTGTTTTAAAGGCGGACTCTAATGTTCGCGTGTTGCTTCCTCCCTTTAGTTCAGTCTCCTCCTGTTCTACCGTGTCTTCATTCCTGTGCTTCAGTCCGTAACAGCGCAGATTATCGGTAGGTACCACATGGCTCAGTGGGGTTTGCCTGCTATGGAGGTGGGAGGTGTAGGTGCCGGGCTGCAGGGGTGGTTTAATACTTCTCCATCCCAAGACTCAAACCTCCTGATCCTTTGAGAGGACCTTGTATATATATATATATATTTTTTTTTTTTGGCTTTTTTGGACCACATCTGGCAGTGCTCAGGGCTTACTCCTGGCTCTACGCTCAGGAATTAGTCCTGGCGGTGCTTGGGGGACCCTATGGGATGCCAGGGACCGAACCCAGGTCCGTGGTGTGCAGAGCAAACGCCCTCCCCACTGTACTGTTGCTCCAGCCCTTATTTATTTATTTATGGTTGAGGAAATGGAAGTGAGTTCCTGAGGTGAGATCAGTGGTGGCAGCCAGGTGGCTTCCTGCAGATGGTCCCTGTGCCGTTGCTTGTGATGTCTCAGTCACCGCTCCCTCGGCTGGTCTGTCTGAGAGATGGCTCTCCTGAGTTGGCACCAGGGCCAGGACACAGGTGTGTCCGCAGAGGGAAACATGAGTTGCAGTCAGGGACGTGCCAGCCAGGAGCAAAAGTTGTCAGTGTGGCAGGCAGTGGTGAGCGCCTCCCAGGGGCAGGATGTGTGGCGGTCTCCCTCCCGCCCAACTGGTTCCGCTCTCTTTCCCCCACTCTCAGGTGACCCGTCTCTCCATGGAGACGTTTGGTCGTGGCTGGAATTCTTCCTCACGTCGATTTTCAGCGCTCTCTGGGTGCTCCCGCTGTTCGTGCTTAGCAAAGTCGTGAATGCGATTTGGTTCCAAGTAGGTCAAGGGCAGGGGGAGCCTGGGTCCAACTGTATGGTGGCTGGGCGGGTGGCCGGGAGCAGCCCCAGCCCACGGTGGCCACGGAGGGGCCATCTCGCAACCTTGACCTGTGTGGGCCAAGTGAGGAGCCTGCGGGCAGTCTTTGCTCCTGTAGAATGGAGCTGTTGTCCCCGGTCACTGGAGCATCCCGGGTCCGTCTTGCTCGGCATCTCGGTGACCTCAGCTGGCATCTAGTGGCAGATGAGTGACCTTAGATGGGGGAATGGAGGATGGGGTTGAGGTGATTGACTTTCTGCTTCCCTAAACGCCGTTGCTCTGCTCCAGGACATCGCCGACCTGGCGTTTGAGGTGTCAGGGAGGAAGCCGCACCCCTTCCCCAGCGTCAGCAAGATCATTGCCGACATGCTCTTCAACCTGCTGCTGCAGGCGCTCTTCCTCTTGCAGGTGAGCCGGCGGGAGGCCGCAGCTGGGGCTGGCTTTGCGCTGTGGGACATGATGAGCTTCACGTCGGGTTTTTCAGAGACAGCTAGAGGAATGAAAGACTAGGCAATCTAAAACCCAGATAACCATGCCTCCCTGGGAAAGAAAGGGTATTGCTGCCTTCCGCCTCCCCCCACCCCCTCAGGTGGCCGCAGCCTCAGAGATTATAGGAAAGCCAGGTATGAGCCCACGGTGACGGGGCAACTGCAGTCTCATGGGAAGTGGGGGCAGTACTGGCTCGTCCTTCACGCCCTACCGAGGTCCTGAGTTGCCCCCCCTACCCCCCCCAGTGACTCTCCGGCACAGCCATAACACCAGATGCACAGAAACCAATCTTGTAATTATTGGCTCTTTGCAGAAATCAAAATTGCGTGGCCGCAATAGCAGCCTTGCACCATTATGTGATTCTCATAACCAGCTATAGAAAACAAAGTATTTCACAATGCCTTTTCAGTAATTCTGATTGTTGGGGGGGGGGGGAAATTCTAAACAATAATGGTGCATCTTTTGTCGAAATAATGAATCTAATCAATGTAGAGAAGAGTTGGGTGGAGATCATCTGCCTCACAGGCATTGGAAAGGGTGGGAGGGGGGTATATTGGGGTTCTTGATGGTGAAAGGTGAGCACTGGTGAAGGGAAAGCTGTTTGATCATTGTATGACCGAGACTTAGACCTGAAAACTTTGTAGCTTTTCCCGTGGTGAATCAATAAATAAATATAAAAAGAAAAAATAAATGAATAAAATTATGAAAAAAAAGTAGCATAAACAATAGAATGAATTTTTGGCTGCTGTAGCTAATAAAACGACTTGTAGAAACTTGTATTATTTTGTCTAAGACAGCATTATTATCAATCAGCTGCTTTTCTTCTTAGCTATCTTCTCTTCTATGTTCCCCGTGTTTGTGGATGACCCTCTCAGTGTTTCATTGTGGTTACTCTACCATGGCATATTCCTTTCCCTCATGGAATCAAATTTCCCTTTTCTGGGTCAGCAAAATTTCAAGGGCATCTATCTTTATACCAGTCAATTTAGATATGGGATATTGCACTGTCGGATGCAGAGAAGTTATCCTGATTTTCTGGATTTCGATTACACAGTAATTTCTGGACCCAGGAAAAAGAACACTGCTATCTCTTCTGCATCTATTGAGAACTGAGCAGAGATATCTTAATTTTTTTTTATTAAAAGAGGAAAGGGTGAGAAACTGGGAAGACCAAAATAAATGTTTCTTATGGTTCCTTTTCAATGGCATTATCTTCCTAGGACAATATGAGGAAATCATCATTCAGCCTGTCTTTATTTTCTTGGTGGTAGAAACTATTATGCAATGCCTCTTTCAGTGCTCGTTTTAAACCCACAAGTGGCTACTTCAATAACAGAGAGAAAGCAAGTGCTCCTTGTTGACATGTTTCTTTAATCCTCCAAAGGGTCATTACCGTATATTATGATCAACCTCTTCCCAACACGAAACTGTTATTGTTGCCTGTTAACCACGTGACTCGAATCCTGGTTTGGCTCAATAGCTGTTAACATTAACGCACACAGTGAACAGCCAGTTTTATTCTCACTTTTCCTACATTTCCTTTTTTTTTTTATTAGTGAAACACCATGAGGTACAGTTGTAGATTTACAATTTTTTGTGCTTGGGTTTCGAT
>JAOXYA010082914.1:0-11282 GCA_028565675.1 Sorex palustris
CGTGCGGCACGGACGCCAGCGGAGTCCGCGCGGCGAGCGCACTGGCGGCCCGCTGAGGCGCCGCCGGAGCGAAAGCCCGGAGGGCGGCGGGAGGAGGTGAGCCGGGGAGGGCGCCGGCGTGCCGGCCCGCCCGGGCCCCCGGGGAAGGGTCGTTGGGATAAACTTGGAGGGGGCAGCGCGTCTTCCCCAACTCTGGCGGCGGGAGGGCCAGACGGACTCGGGCCGGGGTCTGGGCCTGGCTGGGGGTGGCCGGGGCCACCGGGAGGGCTTCCCGAAGGAAGTGACGTTTCTGGGCAAGCCCTGCAGGAGGCTGAGGAGTTAAGCATGTGAGGAAGTGAGAGGCCTGTGGGGCCGCAGGGGGAGGCAGGAAGGCCAGGCTGGAGGGGGCCTGGGAACCTTGGCAAGTTTCGAAGGTGGGGCGGGACCTCTGCAGGGTCTCGGGCCGCTGCGGGAATGGACTTTGAGATAAGCTGCTGTGGCCTCAGGTGTGGGGTGTCCTAACTCCCGGGGGGCTCCCAGGCAAGTGCCCGCTTTTAGGGGTTAGGGCCTGGGACGGGCCCTGGCCAGTGCTTGCCAGGGTTAGAGACCTCCACCCTTCCTGCCGCCCGCCGCCCGCCGCCGCCGCCGCCGCTGCTGCTGCTGCTGCTGCTGCGCCTGCAGCCGGCAGATGCCAGATCTGAGGCTCAGACCCCGCCCGCGGCCACACTCCTGGAATTTGCATCTAGCTTCTCTCATGATTTTGAGTCATTTCACCTCGTTTGTGCCCCATTTTCCTTTCGAGAAGCTTCAGACTTTGCCCGGTGTAAATGCACTTGGAAGTACCTGGCGGCGTGGCAGGGGTTGCCTCCAGATCAAATGAACTCTGGTGTAAACATTGTAGCACTCAGCTTAAGGGTTAGTTGCCACCATTTAAAAATGGAAAACATCCTTGCTGCCTCTGGATCTGACTGTGGTCATGTTGGGTGAGATTGAAAATGCAACTTCATTTTTGAATCTTGTGAGTCAGTCTGTCTTTCTCGGTCTCTCTCAGTCTCTCTCTGTCTCTCTCTGTCTTCCTTCGTCTCTCTCCATCTCTCTCTGTGTGTCTTTGTCTCTGACTCTCTCTGTCCCTTTCCATGTCCGTCTCTCTTTCCTTCCCTCCCTCCCTCCCTCCCACCACCAAAAAACCCCCCAACTTATTGCCCAGGCTGGAGCAATAGTACAGCAGGGAGGGCACATGCCTTTCACACAGTCAATTCAGGATTCATACATGGTCCCCCCCATATGGTTCCCCTAGGACCACCAGGAGTGATCTGCAAGTGATCTGCCAGGAGTAAACCCTGGGCACTGCAGAGTGTGACCCCCAAACAAGCAAAATATGTGTATACTAAAAACCTATATACACAATATTGCCCATGCCTTGTTGGGCTCCCCACTTTTTGACACGGGGCTATCTCTTTTGGCTACAGGGTGCATTGCTCCCATCTCCCCCCAAGAGCTTGGGGACTCAGAGAGGTCACACATTTGGGAGAATGAGCCACAATGATACGTTTCTCTACTCTCCCTGTCCTCTGCTGTACCTGTCACTGCTTCTCTAAATCCCGAGAAAGTAGAGAAGACTTCAGAGACTTGAACTGAGCCTTGGAGAAAGAGCAGGAGTTTTATAGTCAAGTCAGACTGAACAAAGAAGATTCTGGTTTGAGAGGACCATGGGTGACAGCATGGAGCCCTAAATGACTTGTCTGGGGCTGAGGCTGGAAAGCCTAGTGGGCACTTCGGAAGACAGGTCAGGTGGTGTGGATTTGACTCTGGCACCTCCAGACTGTATCAGAAATACGGCAGTAGGCATTGTGCCAGAGAGTGAGGGTTCTCGGCCGCGTCCCCCACATTCCGGTCTGTAAGGCCCAGCGAGATGGGCTCATTAACCAGATTTGGTGGAGACAGATGCTTAAACTCAGGCTCTTAACTGGCCAGGAGACATTTGCAAATGATAGATGTTTCTGTCCTCTGGGATTGGGTCATCCCCTCCCCCCATCACAGCTGGAGCAGACCAGCAAATGTGCCGCTTGGTTCCTTTGCTTTTCTTGAACGCCATGAAAAACTCCTAGTATGGTCTGGCCTCTCTAAAAGCTCTTCAGACTGGCACCAACACTAATTAGTTGTCGATGGGACGAATACTCTTAGACCATTTCGGTGGGGTCTGTATCTGTGGATTTTTTTTTTCAGAAAGAAATATTGGAAACGGGTGTTCTTAGAATTGGGTTATTGAAAGCTTGATTAAGGCTTTGAAGTGGTGTGGGGGGTTGTGTGGCTGGCTATGGGCTGGTGTATTCCACAGATGTATTGGCAGCTGTGGGAGCAGTCCCAGAAACTCTTGGAGGGGCTATAGGAGACTTTTGGGCTGGAGCCTTCATCCTCCCACTGCACTGGGGACAGAAGGGACAGTCATGCTGGCTGCTCGCTCAAGGGGTGATTTCCCAGGGGAGTGGTACCATACTAAGCTCTGAGCTGTGTCTGATCTTTATTCCTGCTCCCTAGTGCCTGGGAAAAGCAATGCTCCCACCAGGGTTTTGCACCCATAAAATTTTCCTACAGTGAAAAAAGAAAATCCAAACAGAAGACCAGCCATATTGTGGATTTTTTTCCTTTTAAAATTCTAATAATAGGGCCAAGGATATGGCTCAGTGGTAGAGCACATGGGGGAGGCCCTTGGCTCAATTCCTGCTACCACCAAAAATAAAATGAAACTCATAATCATGCACGAATATTCATGTTGAAAATTCATATAGAAACTACTGGTATAGCAATACAGATACATGTAAATAGGAAACAAAATTGGCAAATCCTGTGGCCTGAAGCCACTACTAACTAGTTGGTTTTTGTTTTTGAGCTACATCAGCAGTGCTCAGGGATTACTCCTGGCTCTGTGCTCAGGCATCACTCCTGGCAGTGCTAGGGGGACCATGTGAAGCCAGGGGTCCAACCAGGGTTGGTCATGTACAAGGCAGGTGCCTTAAGCCCTATACCCTCTCCCTGGCCCCTTCCATGTCCATTCAGCCTTTTCTACAAAAATAGGGGCATCCCAAGTGGCAGAGGGTTCTGTGTGCTGATGAGGAGTGGCTACTTGGGCCCAGGTTTGTGTGTGTCCGCGTGTGGGCACCTGGTCCCTGTTCTCCCCACATGCACTCCCCGAGTGTGCCGAGTGACAAACCACCAGCGAGACCCTTCTGAAAAGTGTTTCCCGGGCATTGGTGGGGGTGCTATTCCTTGTGTTCTGCAGGGTAAATGTGTGTGTATAAATGCTGCATCTGGGCTTGAGGTCCCCCAGATCTGTCAGTACTGCGGGCCGTCTTCCTCTCTGGAGAGTCCTTCACCTTCTGCTTTAGAGTCAGCAGGGGTTGGATTTGGAGGGGATGGAGGGGATGAGGTTGGTAGGAGCCAGTGAGTGTGTGTGGTTGGCCAGTTGGGGAGAGGAAGGACTGTCAGCTGGGCATAGGGACTCTGGCTTGGCTGGATGAGAGGAAGGACTGTCAGCTGGACACAGGGACTCTGCTTGGCTGGACATCTGTGACAAGAAGTGGAGCCCAGGAATGAGAATGGCCTTCCATTCTGAGGGACGGAGTAGGTTGGAGGTGGCATTAAGGATCTCCCACAGAAGCTGGTCCTCATTCCAGAGAAGCCTGCGCTCCACCCGTGTCCCCTCCACAGGGATCTCCAGCTCAGCAGGGCAGATTTATCCAGAGATCACTTGCATCCTTGGCTTATGGAGTGGGGTGGGCTTTAGCCTTTGGCTTCCCCTTAGCACCTGAAAAATAAATAACCGGTATGCCTAGTTTTGTTTTGGAGGTGAATATCCACACCCATGAGCAATGACTCCAGCTACCCTGAGGGGATGGTATCGTGGCTGCTCTCTAGGGAGATG
Source organism: Sorex palustris (assembly GCA_028565675.1). NCBI lineage: Eukaryota > Metazoa > Chordata > Mammalia > Eulipotyphla > Soricidae > Sorex > Sorex palustris. The sequence goes on from JAOXYA010082914.1 coordinate 3,902, forward strand.
GCCCAGGTGACTCCTGAATTCAGGGGGTCAGGCCTCCCCCAGGTAGGAGGAACTGATGGTTTCTCTAGGCGGGTCTCTCGAGGAAGAGTTATTTTTCTTGTGGGCTTTGGCCCGGACTTGGCACAGTTGAAAGAAGGGTGCTGGGGGCCTGGGCACTGCGGGGGGCGAGGTGGGCAGGAGGGCATCTGGTGAACTGGGCAGACTGGACTGCAGAGACAGACTGTTTGTGAGACTGAGTCTCAACGTGCTTCTAGGGTGGGAGCTGCCCTTTCCCCGTCCACCCAGCGCAGGCATTGCCTTGACAAAAGCACGCGGGGCCTTGACAGCCAGAGCAGAACACACGTTTGCTGCAGTTTACAGCATTCTGCTCCTTCCTGCCAATTCGGAGCCATTCCTTTAGCAAGCCCGGAGCAGAGTAAGATCAGAGCGAGATCTTGAGATAGGCACCCCAGTGCCCTGCAGCCTCGGGAACTGGAGGCAGGACTGGGGCATTTCCGGAGGTGGGGGAAGCCTATTGAGGTTCTTTGGGGACTTGGCCCAGTTGGGGTTCTGGTCCTCGGGGAAAGGGTGTTCTCTGCCTTGACCTCGTTAGACAGACTCGTGACCCGAGCTGAACTGGCTGAGCTGGGAGAAGTGGCTTCACTGTGCTGCAGTATTAAGGCCCTGCCCCTTCAAGCCCTTCTCCCCATTAGCAGCTGTGTGATGGGTGCTCTTCTTCTTCTTCTGCAGAGGGGCCCCCCCCCCCTTGCCAAACCAGTTGCTTGAGAGAGGCCCACCCTGGGCCTGCCTGGCACTGGTTGCTTGGTGGAGCATGAAAAAGCGTGAACTTTGCCCTGGAGGAGTTCCCCCACTGAAAGCAATTAGAGAGCAATTTTCTCCCAGACCAGAAGTGTCCTACAGGGCTTTGCTCTCAGAGGGTGGTGGGTGGGTCCTTTCTCACAGGTCACTCCTCTGAGATGGCTGGGGTTACCCCTTAGAGTCTTTGCTGGTACCTGCAGTGGATCAAATGTCCTTTGGGGAGGAGGGCAGTGGAGTTGGCTGTGTGATCTCATCTTCCCCTGCTGCTCTTCCCTTGGCATGCACTGTCTCTCCAGGTACCCGTGCCCTTTTGGGGACTGTCTGCCTGCAAACTCTGAACCCCAGTGCCTCCCACATCACTGCTGCGACTCCGCTCCTCTGAGTCCCCCTTTTTGCATTTCCACACACTTTTAAAATATTTACACCCCCAGGGAGAGGTCAGGCTCCTTGTAGCTCATCGCCAAAGAGGAGCTTTAATTACCGGGAATTAATTAAGTCAACTGAGAGAGAGACTGGGACCCAGGAAGGCACTTGGGAACAAGGGAGTCCTGAGGGACATGCCCTTGCATTGGGGGTGGGGTGGGGTCGAGGGAGGGCACCAGACTTGGATGGCACACAGGTGTCCACATCCTCCCTATGGGGACTCCTGGCCAGGCTGACTACTTCTCCAGGGGGTTTGGAGGCAGACGCGGAACTTGAGTAAAGTGTTAAGGAGTTGGGGAATTTGTTTTCCCCTCCTCTTCATTATAAAAATCACACACTCAGTTTTAGAGATACCAGGAACAACGCCCTCATGGTTTTATACTAGTGACAGATGGCTGAAGTAGATGGGCTGAGGTCATGTCCGGGACTCAGAGGGTGGACCGTGAGTCTGGGAGTCTGGCATGTGCTAGGCCTCGAGTGTAATCCCAATGACCACATTACCAGCACCCACCCCGCAACCCCAGCACTGCTGGATGTGGCTCTGGTGGCCCCTGAGCTGTGCTAGGCCCGACCACAGCCAGGAGTATGCTGGAACATGTTTGGGTGTTTGGCCCAATACCCTGCAGCCTCCTTTCCAGGGCAGGGTCCCTCACCCTCTGTAGTCCCTCGGCTGCTGGTGTTCCTCCTGGAATGCTCCAAGGACCCTCCTCCTTCAGGGCCTTTCTGCTTACTCGCTTCTCTCCCTCAAACCTTTTCATTTATCTCTGTGTGACTTGCTGTCTTGCCTGCTTCAGAGGGGAGAATACCACTCTGACTTCTCTCTCTTGTTTTATGGGCCACACTGGCATGCTCAGGGGTCACTCCTGGCTCAGTGCTCAAGAATTACTCCTATTGGTGATTGGGGAACCTTATGGGATGGCGCGATGCAACGTGGGTCGACCGTGTCCTGTTGTTCCTCCACTGACTTCCTTCAGCCCTTGTCGAGAAAGGCTACATGAAACCTGCACCAGTGTAAGTCGGCTTGTTTGTGCCACATGGCAGGGCCTTAGCTCCCAGCAGGTGAGCGGGCCTGGGCCACGGCACTGCAAAGGCCCCTTTACTCACTGAGTGGTTTCTGTGGGTACGCAAGGAAGGGCTGCCCAGGGAGGATGTGCTTGGCGATGCAGTCCAGGCTGTTCCAGCTCTACAAGCTCTTCTTTCTGTGCTCTGAGGCTGGTGAAAGAGCAGCTGCTGAAACAAAGCATCAGGAGACTGGGTCTGGGCTGAGATGGTAGAACATACATCCTATGCTGTGCCCAGAGGAGCTTTTGTTGGCTCTGGGGCTGAGTGGGTGGTGTGATGGAGAGTTGTTGGCAGGGACATGGGTCCTGGCATCATGTGCCGTGTGGGAGATAGTGGAGCTGGTTAGAAGGAGGTAGACTGGAGCCCACAATGGCCTTGGGACTTGGCCACCAAGGTCTCAGCGCCCTACCTGCACTGTAGTTCTCTTGCCAAAGGCCTGAAATAAAATTCGGTGGAGGGCAGAGTAATGCCAGTGCTTCACATGAACTCTGGGAGCTGGCAGGGCCTCGGGAGGGAACTGGGAAGAAGGACCCATTTTGGGTCTGTGGGATTGATGGTTGATGTGCCTGGTGGTGAGTGCAGAGTCCTGTCCCTTCACATCTAGCACCTGGAAGCTACTTGCTATCCAAGAGGAGCTTTCCAAATTCGTGGGGTTCTCTTGCGCCCACAGACAAAGCAGGATGGTGTCTGAAACCCATCGGCTCCATCACCTTTCAGCTTCATTTTCTCTCTCTGTAGTTTTGTCTGCTTCTGAGAACAAAGTGTCTTGGACTCACAATGCATTTGGATGTGATTAATTGACTGGAAATACTTATTTTCTAAAAGGTTTCTGTTTCATTAGGCTTCTAGCCTGCTTCTTAAAAGACTTTTGGCATTAGATCAGTGAAGAGGTGACTTTGTATAATCAACTTCTTTATGACCCTTTTGGTACAAGTTGTGTTTTGAATTGCTGGTGGCTCTCATATGTCCACGTGCCAAGCACAATTCTAGGCACTGGAAAGATTACTGGGATAAAATAAATAGGAATCTTATCTTGGGTGGGGGCATGGCAGAGCACATGCTTTGCATGTATGAACACTGTGCGCACACACACAGAAACCCTAACCGAAGGGGAAAACACACCAACCAACAATAACCCTTATCCTCCTTCGCAGAAGATGTTCTAGGGGAGGGGCTGGTTCAGAGCATAAACAAGTGGTGAGAGGTGGTGGGAAGAACTGTGGAGAAAACAAAGCAGGGATGGAGGATGGAACGCAGACTTCCTATTTTAAATACAGAAAAGAAAAATCTGATGAATGAAGGCAGAGTTCTGAGACCTTGTGAATATCTCCTGAGAGGAGAGAGAACAGGATCCCCAAGGAAGTTGGTGTGACTAGTGCTAGGGCCAGGAAGGGCTGGAGAGCCCCAGGGCGGGGGGGTTGGTGGGGGAAACCTGGGCTTCCCTGGAGGTGGGAGGCAATGACCAGGGTGGAGTAGTGATGGACACCCCCTCCTTCTGTGAGGCTTGTTCTGCTTTGGTTGGGGGCTGTCACGGCTCTGAGCTGGGAGCCCTTTCCAGTCCCTCTGCCAGCACCCCCACAGCTTCAGGGCCAGTGGGAGCGCAGGTGGGATTCAGGGCACTCAGCACCCTTATTCTCTAGCTCCCAGGTGGGAGTAACTGTTTCAGAGTCCTGGGCCCACCCCGCCTTGGCCACAGAGGGCCCCTAGTGTGCAGTGTTTTTAAGCTTTTTAGGTGATTTTTGAGGCCCCTGGGTCAACACTGGAGGGTGTTTAGTCTCGAGACGTGTGTCTCCCACTCCCAGTTGGCAGCTGGTGCTTGGAAGATCTGAAATAGGAAAATGCCTGGTCCTACCCCTAAAGGCTCTGGGTTGGCTGCTCTGGGGTGGGGTTAGGTTTTGTATGGCTCCCCAGGAGTTTCTCACATGAAGCCAGGACTCTTGCGCCATTCTGGCACCAGCACCATGCTCTGGGGCAGTGTTCTTAACCTTTTCCCCACTCTGGCTCCCTTCCCACCTTGTCTCCTTCCTGTGGCCCCTTAGCACATCTTGGGATCCACAGTGAGCTGAATGTTCCAGTCGAGGCATGATTAAGCCGAGAACAGTTTTCCTTATGATCCCAAAGTAGAATGTTCTTGTCTGGTTATTTTGGGAGCCTGGGAATGTTCAATTACAATTTATTTACATGGTAAACATTTTTGTTTTAGGGCCACACCTAGTGTTGCTCAGGGCTTATTCCTGGCTCTGCTGTCAGGGATCATTCCTTGCTCCGGGTGTTGCCCGGGATTCAACTTGGACTGACTGCATGCAAAGGAGGCACCTTATCTACTGTACAACAGAGATCTCTGTTGATATTTGACCCGTGGCAAACGTTTCAGATGTTCTAAGATACACTAAGATACACTTCCCTATCCTCCCAAAACCTACCAAGTCATACCAGGTAGGAACTTACCTGTGGGTGCTAACTTATGGGGAACAGGGAAAACCTGTGTCCAGTTTGGAGAATCTGAATGGGTGATCGAGTCGCTGACTTAAGCCCCTCTGGGAAGGCTAAGCTGGGTCCAGGACTCTGCCAGGAAGTATGGGAACCATTCACAGTTACTGCAAATCTTTGTGACTTTCATACTTTATCTCCTTTGATGAGCTCACCTCGCTGGCCTCAGTTTCCTTGCTTGTCGTGGTTCAGGTTCAAAGGTTTCTTAGAATCTCTTCAGCTCTGGTATTTCCAAATCTTTCTGAGGTTGGAAGAACCTCTCATCTAGAACATTGTTCTCAGTGTTTTTCTGACTTAGCTCTTATAACACCCTACCATAAGACACATTTAGGCCAGGCCAGCAGGGACTGCCCTAATACCCACAGAAGAGGAAACGTATGCCATGGGAAGCTGGGGTGTTGGCAGTGTGACCTCCTTGTTCAGAGTTCCAGAGGGAAAGGTTCCCAGGCCTTCCAGGCACATGGAGGCCAGGTGAGGCTCTGCCACTCACTGGCCAGTCCTTTGGGGCACGGGACTGGTTTTATAGATGGAAGAGCTCTTGTAAATCTGAGCATATAAGTCAGGTGGGAGAGCAACCAGCTGGGTGCAGAGTCTGCCTGCCCATTTCTGCAGACTGCCTGCCACTGAGTCCAAGAGTCTCTGCGTGCCTTGGCGAATGCACTGACTACAGACACCAGGCTTGCTGGGGCCCAGTCAGCAGAGGTGCCCAGCCCCATCTCTGACTTCCCTCCTCCTCCACATAGCACACTGCCAGTTTGTTAGTTTATGTTTTGAAGTGGGAAGGTCTAAACAAAAGGAAAAGCTTCAGGAAACATTTTCCCTATCTCCTTTCTGTACAATTTGGATGCATTCCACAGCCTGAGCTAAGTTAGAGATTCATTACTGTGCTGGGCACTTTAATAAGTAGGAGGTAAGGTCTGGAGAGATAGCACACTGGGTAAGGCATTTGTTTGCAGGCAGCATGGGTTCAATCCCTCCCTGCCACCACATTTGGTCCCTGAGCACAACCAGGAATGATTCCGGAGCACAGGGCGAGGAATAAGCCCTGGGCACTCTTAGGGGTGGCGCTTAAACCAACCAACCAACCAACCAACCAACCAACCAACTAACCAACCAACCAATCAAGTTTTAAAAAATTTAAGAAAATAGGAAGTAAAGTGTGCAATCCACTGAGATTTGTGGCAAATACTTAATGAATCCATGTACTTGCTCTGGGGTTTGGGATGTATCTCAAAGAGTAGGGGACATTATTGCTTGTGGGAGCCCCAGGTTTAATCCTCATAGCTAACATGGTCCTCTGAGTGCTGAGCTGGGAGTAGAGACTGAGAAACACTATCTCTGTCCCCGTACACATATATTTTTGTTATGCTTATTGTACTGTTGTAGGAACTTAATAAATGGGAACTCACTCATTTAATTATTTTGTTGTTGGTATTTTGTTTTGGGGCCACACCCGGCAATGTTCAGGGGTTACTCCTGATTCTGCACTCAGCAACTACTCCTGGCAAGTTTGGGGGACTATATGGGGTGCTGGGGATTGAACCTGGATTGGCAGCATGCAAGGCAAGCATTTTACTCCCTGTACTGTCTTTCCAAACCCTTATTTAATCATTGAAATACTGCACTTGACACACAGGGAAACAGGCGGAAATGAAGAGAATGGCCCAAAGTCACATGACTAGTAGGGAGTAGTATCAGGATTTGAACTTAGCCTGAGTGTGTGCTGCACCACCACTCAGTGAGAGCAAAAGAGGAGGGGGTCTGGCCTGTGAAGAGTTTGGTCTTGGATTACCTTTAGAACTGCTTTGAGTGTATGTCTGGAGGTTTTTCTCAGGGTCTGAATTACATTTTTGTTGTTCTTATGTGGTGATGGTATTTGGGGACAGTATCTGGTGGTGTTGGAATTGGGGGGGGGGGTAGGTTGGGTGTGTAGGTCCAGGGTGGAACTCAAGAGTCCCATACATCTGAGGCCACTCGGGATCCCTGCCTGGACCTGTGCTTTGAAAGCTTTTCTTTGTTTCTCATTTTCCTCCTCCTCCTGCAACAGCGTCACCACCATCTCCTCTACTGCCTGAGTTAGTATTTACCTTCAGACTATACAATCATTCTCTTTTCCTTTCCCTAGGTGGTATCTGAAAACTAGACAATGTGCCTCAGTAGAAGTTGTTGCTTTCTCCATCAGCCAACACCCATAGCAGTGCCTGCCACACCCTTGTCTTGAGAACCTCATGAGGGTATGTATTAGCAGCCTGGAGGGACTGATAGTTGGGGGCTAAGGGAACTTTTATTTTTTTTTAATTAAAAAATAGTTTTAATTTTAAAAATAATTTTTATTTTAGTTTTATAAAAATTTTCACAAAAAATAGTTTTAATTTTAAAAATAATTTTTATTTTAGTTTTATAAAATTTTTCACAATATTTGATTGCATTTAATATTTGAACACCAATCCCACCATCATTACACCTTCCTACCACCATATTTCAGATAGTTCCATCCCATATCCCAAGCCCTGTCCCCAAAGCAGAACTGGAATAATTTATTTTGTATTGCTTGTTATAAATAATCCACTAAAAATGATCCAAAAAAAGATTTCGTAGAGGAAAGTGT
>JAOXYA010082934.1:0-11282 GCA_028565675.1 Sorex palustris
CCGACCCGAGTTCGATTCCTCCGCCCCTCTCGGAGAGCCTGGCAAGCTACCGAGAGTATCTCGCCCACACGGCAGAGTCTGGCAAGCTACCCGTGACGTATTCGATATGCCAAAACACAGTAACAACAAGTCTCATGATGGAGACGTTACTGGGTCCGCTGGAGCAAATCGATGAACAACAGGAGGACCGTAAGTCGGTATGCCTCAGGGGCACTGTTGTGGGAGTAACTCAATAAATCTAAGTTCTCTGTGGGAGGAGCAAGGACAACCCAATGTTACCCAACACAAGTGCATTGCTGAAGAGTGAGCAGAACTATAGATAAAAACAGTAAGTGAGAACAGGCATACCGTCCAAAGTTGGCCACACTTTCTTTTAATAGTTCTGCACTCAGATGTCTCTGGGTCTGACATCCTGTCTCTAGCTTGCAGATTTTTAAAAAATTTCATCCACTTCTCTTGGGTAATTGTACTGAGTATTTATGTCTCAACATTTCACTGAGACATCATTGTGCAAGCCAATATTCTTTAGGATACTTGCATATATTGGGAGCACTGATGTATTTTTTATTGAGAGACTTTGTTATACTCCAATGGTTCGAAAACTAAAAACAACGTGGCCAACCCAAATTCAATTCCCAGCATGCCATGTAATCCCCAGCCCACCAGGAGAGATCACTGAGATGAGAATCAGGAGAAAGCCCTGAGCACCATCAGTGTGACCCAAAGCAAATAATAATAATAATAATAAAGCTCCAACCTCTTTCTGTTACTCCCTCTGGGTTGGTGATCCACAGATGAAGACACTAGACCCTAGGTGATTGGGATGCACACTAAAGTTTTAAGACCACTGATCTAGGTTAAGGCATCTTCTCAGAAATACTCCCAGAATGAAATTATCTCTAGTTTCTGATAAATTTAGGGTGTTTTCAAAATTACTTCTACAAAATCTTTATGACAAATCTGAAAGGGAGACTAGAAAAAACACCATGAAATGGATTTTAAATATGAAGGTAACGTTTCCACACTGAACTTACCTGAGGCCACACATCTTTTACTTCAGAAGCAGTAGAATAGCCCAGATCTTATACAGGCAATGACTAACCTTGGTCTTGGATTACAAAACTTATTTGCAAACAGTATGGTATGAAGGTGGATGAGGTGGATGAATGTGGAACCAAAGGTAAAGTAAGGGCATTAGTAGTGGAACACTTGGGGGTGGGGATGTGGATGTCAGGAGTGTGCAATGACTTTACACGTCAATACTATAAACTTAAACACTATTTTAATATCATATTACTTAAGGATAATAAAATTTTTTCATCAATAATTGTTTTAAAGCCTTCAATGCTTCCTATTATTCTCAGCTAAACACAATTCTACATCTAAGAATTGCTGGTCTTCCTGGTTTCTCCATTTTTACAGTGTTGAGTATGATTAGACCCTACATAGATAACAACTATCAATCATATTATTTTCTCTCTGTGAAAAGTTCTTTTTCATTTGTTTTAGGGAAAGGGATGGGTTGGGCCACACCCAACAGTGCTCAGAGCTTAATCCTGTCTCTGTGCTCAAGGATAATTCCTGGTAGGGCTGGCAGGGGCATATGGGATGCTGGGAACTGAACTCAAATCAGCCACTCAAATTTGCAAGCCAAATACCTGCATGAAAACTTCCATCCGATCACCACCTCATGTTCAGAGCAGTAGTTAATATAGAGAGCAAAGTTAACAAAAATTCATTCGGGACTTCAAGTTTAGAGCTGAGAACTAGTTGCAGAAAAAATTAGTCACATTCTTAGAACACTGTGGATGAGTTCGGTGAACAAAGTGATGCAAAAGAAAAGTAGTCATAGAGCTCTGACTGAATTCTGAGAAAGATTAGGCCTGTTGAAGTCATTCATTCAGCCAGCACTTAAAATCCATTTAAACCTGCTGTCTTCTCTGTCGGAAATATCCTTTGGCTTTTGTTTCTTCCTGAGAAACTCTACTTCTATCAGCCTTACTGTAGGAAGTCTAAGGTGGTCAAGTGCTGAATGAGAGCCCTGGGGAAATAAACATTTGAAGAAGCCAAACATTATCTTGAAAACTTATGAGGGGAAGGAAAATTGTGGATTAGCACATAACAGGAAAACTGCTTCTTAACTGCTCCTATACCCTCTCCATAAAACGACTTTGAGGTCTGCTAGGTTGTGTTTTCTACATTCATACAACGAAACGAAACAAAATGTAAAATTCACTTCTGGGCTCAGAATGATAATGAGATTGATTGCACATTTCCTAACTTTCTGCTACTGACTTATTAAGTTGCTTATTAAAGTAGAATAAATCATCTATTTTAAATCTATCAGTGTTGATATTCTTTAAAGTGGCTTTTCTCAACATTTGCTCCACATTTTAATCAGCTGAGGACAACTTTATCCACAGGCTATACACCAAGCTAACTAAATCGACCTTTTTTGGGTGTGTCCTCAGTATTTTGTGATTCCAAACCTAGGTGATTTCATTGCACAACCAAGGGCTGGAATAAAATTCATTTTACTTCATAACTCCCATAACAATTTTAAAAACAAGGAATTAAACCTAAAATCGTTTCAGAATTATAATGGATAAACTAACTGAATGGCAATCATATTTACTTTTAGCCCTCAAAGACAATGTCCATGTTAAATCCATTCTTCTTTATCTTGCAGAACACTTGGTGTTTATTCCCTGGTACTTGGCTAGAATTTAATCTGGAAAGAACAAAAAAACATTACAATAATCTTTCTATAAGATGTAGCTCCTAGAATCCAAGGTGGAACGCTGATCAATTACACTTTAAGAAGAAACGTGAGTGGATTAAGTGTATCTGGAAGACTTTCCAGTAGACACACACTCAGTTATGCAAATCTCTCTCTCTCTCTCTCTCTCTCTCTCTCTCTCTCTCTCTCTCTGTATCTCTGTCTGTGTGTATGTGTGTGTGTGTGTGTTCCTCCACCATCCCTTTTGTTGAGGTTGCTGCTCACAGGTCTTGGTTTGGTGCCCTCACATTTGCAACTGTAGCACCCGCTAGGGGTGTTCTTCAAGTAGTTGTGCTCACAGGCCATCGTATTCATCATATTCCTTGGTGTGGTATATGTGCATATTCTGGCTATTGTGCTCAATGGGGCTTGCACTCCTGATTGCACAAATACATATTTTAAGTTGGGGTGCTCCTGGATATGACTCACCCTTTAGTTGTGGTGCTTGCACACTTCTGACGATAGCACAGTCAGGAATCACTTGTGGAGCCAGGGATATCAGACAGCAGAGCTGCCTGGATCATGCTTGATGATGTTGCAAGACCAGAGATCAAACTCAGTGTGGTCTCAATGGCAAGCAGACACTTTAGTTGCTGAGCCATCTCCCAGCCCCTTAAAAATCTTTGTTTGAATTTTTATTCAGGTAATTCATGAAGCAACTGATTTTTCCAGACCACCGACTTGTTTCTCTTGAAGAATGATGTCTACTGTGTTTAGAAACAGGACAAATGGAGTCTCATCCAGGAGAGAGAAGGCAATGGAGAGAGGTTTGAAGCAGATTTTGTGAACTCCTTCTGTTGCCCTTCTGGAAAAGGGAATAGAAGGGGGTGGGAGTTGGAGAGTCCTTCTGCTCCTTTGTAGAGATACTGACAGGTAACAATGCTTCAAATAGGGTAGATCAGGAATGTGGACAGTACCCTGGTAGTGTGCCTGGGAGATTTGACTATCTAGCATTGAAATTTGGTCAAGAGCTGCACCCTTCCAGAAATGTGGCTTGGAAATAAGTCAGTGAAAAGTGAGAGAAGCTCTTTTCTAGCTGCTAAATCTCTGTCTACCTAGACATAGGGGACAAAGGAGGATTTCCATTATGACAGTTTGCCAATAAGCTGGTAGCTTGAAAGCTTGAAGAAGGTTATTATCTTTTTAAAAATGTGAAATTTTTATACTCAAAGTTGAAACAAATTTTAGGCTGTAACTATCAGATCATGGCTAAATTCCACAGCCAAGATTATGTCAATGATCTAAAGAGAATGGACTTCTAAACTGTCAGAGTTGCCCGCTTTTGGAGACATTCCCAGACTTTTTAGAAAAGGTGTGAGTCACAAAAATTCATCACCAAAATTCCAGGAATGCTGTATGTTCTTATAGTTTCCCTTTTACTCCTAGAAGATTGCTGAGAACCGGAACACATACCTAAGCAGGTGATGTACATATACCCTGAACTTTCTGTCTATAAACAACTTTCACTTACTCATCTAATAAACTTCAACTGTGTCCCCTGAAAGTCAGATATTAGTAGTGAAATAGTGAAGGCTGTGCCAGCTAAAAGAGTTGGAGTCAATAGTGCTAGAGTGATAGCAGAGTATCACTGTCATCCCTTTGTTCATCGAGTTGCTTGGGTGGGTGCCAGTGATGTCTCCATTTGTCCCAGCCCTGAGATTTTAGCAGCCTCTCTTTACTTGTCTTTCCCAACACTGCTATATTGGAGGCTCTTTCAGGGTCAGGGAATGAGACCCTTTATTGTTACTGTTTTCGGCATATTGAACATGCCATGGGTAGCTTGCCAGGTTCTGCTATGCTGATACTTTCAATAGTACAGTAGATAGGGTCAGTTGCCTGACACATGACAGAGGTAACCCATATGGTCCCCTGAATGCACCAGGGGTGTTCTTTGAGTGCAGAAACAGGAGTAACCCCCAAGTACCACCAGATGTGACCCAGCCAAAAGAAAAAAAGAAGTAATTGATATTCTGAACTAGAGATTACTGAATTCCATTCTTGCAGAAATCAAAAGCCACTAGTGTTTTCACCACAGGACCCCAGGACCAATCATAAAATAGCAACATTAGCTGCCACTATAGCAGTGGTAGATATCAAAGAACAGCTTGCTCTTATACAGACAATGGGAAGGGTTAAAGATGAGGAGAAAGTGAATGTGATCACTCCTGGGTAACTTCTGACTTAGATAAACCAAGAAGGCAGAAGAGTCACTCAACAAGACACGAACACGAACGGAGATCCAGACTGGGAGAGAATACAATTTAGACACTTTGGTTTGAGCTGTTTCTAGACTGTCCAAGTAGAGCTGCCCAAGAGGCAGTAAGGCAGTAAGGGCCACACTCCTGGAGGCTTTTGCTCAATTTATCATCCCAGAGATGGTAGCAGATGATGTTATATGAGAGGTATCATCCAGAGGAGATAGAGTAAGAAAAGAGGAAAACCCAAAACAATCACGGGGAAACACCACTGCTTATTATGGAGGTAAAGAAACAGGAAGGGCAATAAAACAATGTGTATCATTTGTATGTGTCTAGTCTATTAGAAACTATTCAGATATTCCAAAGAGCTCTCTCCTATTTTTCATTCTCCATGCGTTCACTGAGTCCAGTACGTTTAAGAAAAGAAAATGAGAGCAACTCTTTTTCTTCTGTTGCCTAAACAAGATAAGCACTGCACTGCAGCACTGTCCTCCTGTTGTTCATCGATTTGCTCGAGTGGGCACCAGTAATGCCTCCATTGTGAGACTTATTGTTACTGTGTTTGGCATATCGAATACGTCATGGGGAGCTTGCCAGGCTTTGCTGTGCAAACAAAATAAGGGTGGGGAAATTAAGATCAACTCAGCAAGTGGGCAGCAGAATAGACAAAAAGGCAGAAGAAACCCACAAAAATGAAGAGAATAGGGAGGCCACTGTGAGTTACATTTTGCACATGCACACACGCATGCACATGCATGCACACACATGCACATACACGAATGAATGTGGTTAAAGGCAGAACTAAAGAGAACAATTTACTCTCTTCATCACATCATGCATGCCTTGTGCAGATACCAGCACGGTATTTTTTGAGAAATCATTTCTTCCTTTGATGATAAATGTTCCTCCTGTAACAAGGGAAATCACTTAGTCCTTTCCTGTTGAAAAAACTCCAAATTCCCTCTAAGCAGATAAGTAGTCAGGTAGTCAAACCAATGAGGTTGAGTGGTCTGACTGGGTTTATTATCTTTGGAAACAATTCTAGAGAGTTATTTTATTTATTTATTTTTTAAATCTTTCCAGTTTGGGGTCCACTCAAATTAGTGCTCAGGGCTATCTCCTTGCTTTATGCTCAGGAATCATTCCTGGTAGTGCCTCGAATCAATGTTGGTGGGTCACCTGCAAGACAAACACCTTAACCCCTGTACTACATTTCAGGTGGTTTTACAGAAAAGACAAAGTTGAGTGACTGATTTAAGAGAGAGGGATAGGAATGGGCTTTTTTGCCATGTGTTGGACACTTCTCTATGAGGGAGCAGTTAGGAAAATGGAAATTTTAGACTATCCCAAACTAATCACAGGATTTTGTCTTCATGTCCTCACAGCAGTGGGTTTACTGGCTTACACCATCTATTTGTCACAGGATTATACCATCTATTTGTCACACAATCAGAGAAAACAATCAACAAATATACCCTTAACATAATAGATTGCAGTTATACTCAGCTCTAAAATTAGATGGTTCAATAGTTTTGGGGTAAAAAAAAGCAGTAATTTCCAGAAGAAAAAAAGAAATTTATGTCCTAGCCTTAATTTAACTAACATGCATATAACCTCGGGCAAACTATTCTTTCTTACTCAGAAATAACACTTATAAATTTAGGACAATAATATAATTGTTATATTGAACATAGAAATGATTATAAAATGACTGTAAATATTGTATTTATCAGAATACCTAACTTTAGGTGGCATCGAAAATAAAGATTGCAGGGCTGGAGAGTTAGCTTAAGGTCAGTGGTTTCCATATCTTGCATGTGAAAGACCAGATTTCAATAACCAGTACCACATGGCTTCCAGAACATACTCAAGTGTAGTCTTAGGGGCCCCCTAGCATGCTAGGATTGCCAAGGATGCCCCCAAAACATTGGGCCCAAGCAGCACTTATCCTTTGCATCCTTTGCCTAAATGTTCAGCTGTCTGTCCTCATGGACCAAGTATCGCTGAGTGGCCTTTGATCCCTCTGAGGACCGCTTGGGAGGTCTCCCCGCCATTTTTTAAATTAATTAATTGAACAAAAGCTGGTAATTTCTTTGCACTGGATTATAGCATCATTGAGAAAATGGAGAGATATTTAATAGTCAGCCAAAAGTGTCCCCCACCATGAAGTATAACTTATAAACTTTATATAGTATGTAACATTTTATATTCAAAAGAGTACCAACAATACATTAGATTTTTAAAAAAATATTGGTTTACCCTTTATGCAATGAATGAGACATAGGAGTTTGAATCTGTCATCTGAAAGTCATTATCCTGTCAACAGCCATCAACATATTTCTAATAGTACCTAGGAGAACTGATCTAGAGGAATATTTCAAGAATATGGAGCCAGCACGATAGCACAGTGGGTAGGGCATTTGCCTTGCATGTGGCCGACCCAGGTTCAATCCCCGTCATCCCATATGGTCTCCCAAGCACTGCCAGGAGTAACCCCTGAGCATCACTGGGTGTGACCCAAAAGGCAAAAAATATATATATATATATGGTTCTGTCCATTACAGATATGTTTGTGTTTCTAAATCTAATTCATTACTATGTCCTTTGTTTAACACTGGCAATATTTAATACTAATGTATTTGCTTCCCATAGCTAGTATAGTGATGCCATTAATGAATTTTTATGTTGTCCCAAACATGACTAATTCCCCATAAACCCTATAAAACTATAACCTACAAATTTTAGTAAAAAGGCAGGAGCACTAAGATTTGAAAATGAGAATCAGTAAAAAAAAAGTAACATAATGATAATATTGAATAAATTGTCCCTAGATATAACAATTCATAAGTAGCAAAATATAGAGTCAATCAACCCCAATATATTACACTCTAATTATTGCTTTGTGTCCAGGGATGCCACTGCTTGTGATAATGAACAGTTGCAGAGAAATAGTCATTTGATAGAGAAGGAAAACACAAAACCAAATTTCAGAAATCACGTGGCTGTGATTCATCTGCTTGTATGTGCCCAGTACAGGGCATGACCTTGAGTGACTGCCATTTCAGAGGGATTCAATGTTTTAAACTGTTGTATTACTCTGCATTACATTACATCTATTATTCATGTGAACTCCAGAGCAAGGCTAATCTTTGTCATATCACCTTGTTTATTGTCACATTTCCTCTCTGTCTACTTCTGCCCCAGAAAGCTCTTGAAGAAAGTTTATCATCAGCCTGCAAAGTAAACCACCTCATAATATAGGTTAAACTTGGTACTTGCTAGAAAAGGGGGAAGAAAAATCAGAGTTCGAATGGAAAAGTTTAAAATTTGAGTAAGTCAGGTATGTCCAAACACCAGAACAATGGTGTTTACAAAGCAATCAATGTACAACAGATGTACAATTTAGCAACGCTACTGTATAGTAAATAGTTCATCAGTACTGCAAAAAAAAAGTAGCAAAGGATCACATAATGATAGGGAACCTCATTAGACTTGAATCTATAAGTCATGTGATGCTTTAAAAATCACCTTTGAAATCAATTCATGATTATGAAGAAAAGCATTTCATAATAGTAACAAAATGCCTCAGGAGCTCCTGAGCCACTTGGTGGAAACACAGCTAGGAGACCACGTTCTTCATCTCTTCCTCTATCCTGAAGCCATGATCGTGGATGGAACTTTGGCACCATGTTGGAGCATGGAGCATAAAGACCACATCCAGGGATGGTGCAGGAATGAACTACAAAAATTCTGGGTACCTGAGCACCTTCAGGACCAGGTATGAACTTTCTAGTCAAGGCTCCCTGTGTGAAACAGAAATAAGTTATTATCACGTTGAAACAACCCTTGTGTGGAACTTTATTATCTACAGCCGGATATAAGGTAACAGATACCAGCTCAATTAATTACGATGCTTATAACTAATATTGGTCTCTGACCTTGTCAGACACTATGCTGTGCACTTTATTTGTAGCAGCACCCTAATAGTCCTGAAGCAGGCATGATTATTTTGCAAAGGAACCTAAAACCTGAGAAAGCTCATGGATTTTTCCAGGTAATAACCAGTAATGGTGGAAATGGGATTCCAGCTTGGGTATCTGGCTTCAGCATCCATGTTTGGAACACTAATCCTCCAAATACAAACAAAGCAAAGTATTTCATGACTTAGTTCACGGTTCCTCTATATAGCCCATTTGTCATCTCAAGCAATATTTCCCCCTCAGTTTTGGATGTTTCTTAGTTCAAGTCACCCTACCTGTTACATACTTTAACACTAATGCTTACTTTAATGAGTTATAATACTTTATGTTATCCAAGGTTGAGGAAGCGAAAGAGGAATGACATCTCTTATGATGGAACATACATGGTCCTTATGCATGTAATGGGCAAAAGAAGTAACATAAACAAGCTCCTGAAGAATGATTCAGTAAGGAGGGATTTGGTATACATGCTAATAGTCATATTATATGTTATATTGTTTTTATATTACAACAGTTTATAGCATATACTAAGCAACAATTTGTATAATATAAATAAAATATAGTATTGTAACATGTTAAATATAAATACATTCATCAAATGGTGAATATTATTATTAGATAGGATTCACAATATTCTGTAAACATCTTTAAAACCTGAAAAAGTAATACTGATGAAAGAAATTTCAGAGCTGGTACAAGGATAGACAGATTAACTATCACCCTTCCTTAAGTCTGAACCTTGTGATTCTGTTTACACATGAAATTAGAAAGTATGTTTGTCACAAAGATCACTGTATCGCTGTATCGCTGTCCTCCCGTTGTTCATCGATTTTCTCAAGCGGGCCCAGTAACGTCTCCATCGTGAGACTTTGTTGTCACAAAGATATTTCATTAAAAATTGACTGTAAAGTTTTCGCTTTTCTCTAACATTGATTCAAACTAGGGAAGAGACAAATGATCAGTCACTTCATTGATAATGTATTTGTTCTAATCCTCCTTAATAAAATTGAAATAAATCACTGAATGGTTGACTTAATAATAAAATGTTTCTGTCCTATCTTGTTTATTAGAATCACATGCTAAAAGTCATACATATTGTTTTCATATTACAAATGTCAGTGGATTATAGATGTGCTCCATTTAAATATTACCTCTATAATTAACAGATAAATCTATTTTCTCTAGTATTTATAAAAGAAGTTTTTCACAAACATTTTAAGGGCATATTTTTTCAAGATTCTAATTTCTACTCATGCACTTATTTGATGAAAGTGCTGTTCGGGCAAAAAAATGCCATTACGAATCCCTTTGGCAGAGGAAAAAAGAAAATCACTTGAAAGACCCCACATTGCTGCTTATTTTAAACGATAATTTTTAAAAACTTTACTATTGTTTTAAATGAAATCACTCTATTCTCATGTTTCCAAAGACTTTATTTCTACTGTAAAATATACACAGGGACCTGGGTTTTTATTAGCACATAAATATTTTAATATAATAAACATGCTACTAGAGAAAATGAATTACCTGCTCTCCAGTAGAGCTTATTAAATATTGCCTCCCAAATTGTCTTCCTGAGAGGCATACCTCTTTAAAAAATTCATGGGAGTTGTGAATTAAGTTTGTGAATAACATCTTTTAGCAAAAGTTATAACTTCCTAGAGACAAAGACAGTATTTGTTGCCTTCTAGGAGATTTATAGTCTAATTATGTTAAGTATAATATAATTTTAGGTTAAGTAAGGTTTATAAACGTCATTTGAAGTATGACACAGCTTAATGAAAGAATCAAAATGTCTTCACCACTTCAACAGATTTCAGGCTCCTACTTACCATGATTTAGGAAATCATACTCTAAACCATATGTGCTCTCTATTGAATTTGAGAGGTAGCCCTGTCTGGAACAGAGTTTTCTCCTACACAGAGATGTACTTACAGAAAAGCAAACGCACTGAACCTACTAGGACACTTTCTTGCACAGCATAAACAAACATTAGAAACTATAAAATTCTAGCATCCTCAGAAAAGCACAAAAGACAGATTCTTTTTTTTAATTATTTTTTAAATTTATGTTTGTATTGAATCACTTTGAGATAGATCCTTACAAAGCTGTTGATGGTTAGATTTCATTCATACAGTATTCCAACACCCATCCCTCCACCGGCAGACATTTCCCAGCAGCATCCAGGTTCCCTCCCATCACCCCCCCCCACCTCCCTCCTGTTTCTATGACAGGCGCTTCTCTCTCTCTCTCTCTCTCTCTCTCTCTCTCTCTCTCTCTCTCTCTCTCTCTGTCTTTCTCTCTTCTTTTTGTACATTGTAGTTT
>JAOXYA010082944.1:0-11281 GCA_028565675.1 Sorex palustris
CGCCCGTGGGCTGCCCATAAAATCCCCCCCCCCCCCCCGGCCAGCTCCAGGTGTACTTTGCACCATCTTCGACATGCTATTGTGTTTTTTGTGTGTGTGTGATTCTGCTGTTTGGATGTAAGAGCCTTGTGGCTGCGCACCCGCCAGTCCACTTGGCTCACTTTCAGAGGCTGGCAGCTTGGCTCCCTCACCAGGTGCCCTGGCTCACCGCCCCCCCCCCCGGGATGGGCAGTGCCCAGCTGCTGGACCCGCCTTTCAGAGAGCACAAGAAGACAAACATGTCAGAACAACCCTCCTACCGACCCACATACAGAGGCTCCCTGGAACAGCTTTCTCCCCTTCCAGGAAGACCCCCCTGAAGGCCATTCTTGTAGCCCCAAGGCAGGTTCCTGGTCTGGATGAGACTGACCCTTCACCAGGGTCCCCTTTGACACAAGCCCCACCTGTTTCTGTCCAACAAAGTCCCGTTCACTCTTGGAGGTTTCAGAGGATGCTGAGGCCCAGTGAGGCCAACAGGCTTGCCTGACTCCTAGACCACGGGAGTAGCAGCCAGGCCTGCACCTTAGCAGCCAGCCCCTTCTTTTGCCTCTTCAGCTGAGATTCTTGGAGATGTGAGCCCGCAGGGACTTGCCCAAGGCCACCTAGCAAGTCCTGATGGGGCCAGAAAAGGGACCTGAGTTCATGACTCCTACCTCCACACTGCTCCTGTCACCCTGTTAGCGACAGGTCCCCTCCCCAGTGTCCCACGTCACCTCTCATAGACTATGTGCATTGCAGTGCTAAGCACACTCACTGGGATATGGACAAAACCCAAGCACTCCATGACAGATGAGGGAATAAAAAAGTTGTTGGGAAGGATCTGGAGTGATAGCACAGTGGGTAGGGCGTTTGCCTTGCACGTAGCCGACCCGGGTTCGATTCCCAGCATCCCATATGCTCCCCCGAGCTACCGCCAGGAGTAATTCCTGAGTGCAGAGCCAGGAGCAACCCCTGTGCATCGCCAGGTGTGACCCAAAAAGCCAAAATAAATAAATAATTTGCATTTCCTGGAGCAAAGAGCTTTTTGTGGGTAAGTCTCTAAATGAACCCCCTGGTCTGTCTCCCCCGGGTCTCGGTCCTGTGCTTCCCCTGCTCCTTGTCTCTGCACGAGACACTTCACACTTCACACTTCCTCTTCACACTAAGCAAACTGCACAGCAGTGGGAACAGGAGCCATTACTGAAGTAGACAAGTGCATGGCATTAAAAATCGTACCTGTTTCCTGATCCTCTTTCTGAAAGGCACCATCTATGCCCCAAGTCTCAGCATCCACAGAACTTTGGGAAGAAGATGTTACGTGGCTGGATTTCCCACGCCACCAAAGCAGGGTGATGGGAAAAGATGGTCTCTGTGGCTCTTCCGTCAGACACATTCCTAGAAAGAGACAACCATCGTTTTCTGTGGTTGTCTCCTCTTGACTGTTCTTTGAGCCTCAGCAGGTGATCTGTCTCTTCCCTATGCCTTTCCTGCTGCTCCTGTTCTGAGAGTCCCTGCTAGAAAGTGAGCCCAGAGAGGGGAGTGTGGAACATTAAAAACCTGTCTTCCAAGAATTACATTGGTAAGCCGACTGAGAGTGGGAAGTTGAATCATTTCTGGGGGGGTGGCAACAGGTCAGTTGGGGTAGGGACTACTTCCGGCTCTGTGCCCAAGGGTCACTCCTTGTAGTACTTGGGGGAACCACACGTGGTGCAGGGATCAAGCCAGAGTTGGCCACATGTCAGACAACTGCCTTAATTCTCTTCACTATTTCCCTGGGCCTAAAGCATCTCGAGTATCTGTTTTTCAGCCCATCCAGCTTCCCACTGGCCAGAGGAACCGAAAGCATCATGCACCAAGAAGAACCACACAAAACATTTATATCCCTTTATTTTAGAATACCTGTAAACCCACAAATGATAAGGCACATTGTTCCCATACCATGGAGGGAGGAGCCAGACACACCCAAGGGTCTTCCTGATTGAAGGTGAAGGGCACATACTTGAGGACAGGGGTTCACTGTTTCCCCCCTTCCTCAATTCAGATCACACAGTGAGCTACAGATATTTATCCCACTCCCGTCGGCCGCTTCATCCCATGCATTATCAACCTTCTCTGAAAGCAGCCAGGCTTTTGAAAATGAAGTCCTCATGTGCTTTTAGTCATTGGAGAAAAGGAAACACACACACACACACACTTGGAGAATTCAGGCCTTCTCAAGAATTCATGGAGAAATACACCCAGACTAAAGCCTTGCAGTATCTTTGGTCAAGTCCAGTCAAAAACAAACAAAAAAAAACACAGAGGTGAAGCCCCACGGCAATAGGATTGGTGAAAAACTGAGTCACTCTTACAAGAGCAGGAGCCCAGAGTCAGCCAGGTTAGGTGACAGGGTCCTTCTGTCCCTGGAGCCATTTCTAGGGAGCTTCCAGGAGTAATGATAGCTACATGTAAGGAACATGGTTACCATCGGTTGGCTCATACATGGATATCCCATCAGATGGGATGTACCAACAGAAATGGCCACTGGTGCCAAAATTTCATATGACACTTTAATTTTTTTTGGGGGGGGGTTGATCAGTGGGGGAACACCTGGATATCCTTTGTACTTACTCCTGGATGTGCTCAGGGATCACTCCAAAACTGCTCAGGGAACTCAGGTGCTGAGGATCAAACCTGGGTCAGCCACATACAAGGCAAGTGCCTTCCCAGGCTGTGCGATCACTCTGGCTCTCCGTGTTTAGTTCAGCACCCACCCACTGAGTGAAACATTATCGATGGAGTGACCAGATGACAGCGCCGGCCTCAGCGTGTTAAAAACCACACAGCGGTATGATCCCAAACTTGGACTGAAGAGAAGGCACTACCACTCAGTTATTTTCAGCAAAAGAGAAAATGAAAAGTGTTCAGGGAGCTTAGGGGCAGGCACCCATGGCTACCGCACCCACTCTCCCTGCAGGAGGCAAGAGAAAGGGTCCCCAGCTAGGAAGGACAAGATTGGAAAATGGACCATCTCCAGGTTCAGGAGAAGCAAGGGCCCTGCCCCATCCCCCGTGGGAAAGAACTTCTCCAGGACACAGCATGATGGAGCTGGCTCTGTTCCTGCTGAATCTTCAGTTTGCCGTTCCCGGCCATCACATGCAGCCCGGGGAGAGTTCACAGATCTGGGGCTCAGTGTCTCTGAACACAAAGTGCATGGCCGAGGTCACTGTGCTCCGGGTGCGCCATGGCAGTGCGCCACAGTTCTGGGCTTGGTTTCCCTCGGTTTAGGGAAGAGGTAGGTAGGTCATCGGCAACACAAAGCACAGAGGGAGCTCAGGAGAGGAAGAGAGACGTCAGTGATGTGGGCTCACGGGGGCGTACAAGTAACATCCGCTCAAGCCTGGACCAAATGCTCATCCGCCACCGCCTAGCATCGCACGAGAGGCTCTCTGGGATGAGACGATCAGCATCCTGCGGGCTGGACACCGGGCACCACCAGCAAACTGTCCAGAGCCAGCAAACTGTTCCTTGTCGCAGGGTACCCAGCAAACACCAGAGCCAGTAGCAACACCAGACAGAATTCACCTAGAGTGCACGGCTTGTCCTTTGGGATAAGATGATGCACTTAACAAACAGGGTCCAAGCAGAGGGCAATTAAAAAAACAATTTTTTTTTTAAAAAGGCTTTTGAGGGCCACACAGGAAAGGAGTGAGCCCCGCCATCCGGGTCATGTGTCCTTCCTGACAGTTAACAGACTGACGTTGCTTGCTTCATCCAATTGCAGGTTTTTCTGGCTAAATTTTTTAATGAGGGTCCCAGGAACCAAGGCCACCAAGGCAATGGCTAACAGTTTAAAGATGGTTTCCCAGG
This sequence comes from Sorex palustris, assembly GCA_028565675.1. Lineage (NCBI taxonomy): Eukaryota > Metazoa > Chordata > Mammalia > Eulipotyphla > Soricidae > Sorex > Sorex palustris. The sequence continues at coordinate 3,868 of JAOXYA010082944.1, forward strand.
AGAAAACAGCGTCCAGGGAGGTGAGGGTGGACAGGATGGAGCCTGTCTGCACACAGATAAAGTTGTATGGGATCAAACCTGGAGGAGGACAAGGGAAAGAGCCGGTTACTGGGGGCAGGACAATGAATGACCCCCTCTTCAGAAATATCATCAAGAATTCACAGCAGGAACTTGAGTACCCCCCGGCTTCCCGCCCTACAGAGAGGCTCCTTTCCTCCTCCTGCAAACTTCCTCTCCTCACCTCACTGTCCAAATCCTTATTATTATGATTACTATTCTAGTGTGGGGGCCACAACTGCCTATCCCCAGGGCTTACTCCTGGCTCTGCACTTAGGGATCACTCCTGGGTGCTCAAGGGACCATATGGGGTGCCAGGTATCAAACCTGGGTGAGTCATATGCAAAGCAAGATCATAACTTTTTAACAATCTCCCCACCCACCGAGTCCCTGATTAGCAAAAGGCCTTGAGACGGTATGCAAGGGTGTTTTTAAAAAAGGAACGGGAAAAACAAAATGAAGAACAAAACAGCCAGTCAGGCAGTAGAGTTTGGGGGATAGTACAACAGGGAGGGCATCTACCTTGCATGCAGCCAGCCCTAGTTCAATCCCCAGCATCCCATAGTTCAATCCCCATCCCCTGAGCACCATCAGGAGCAATTCCTGAGTGCACAGCCAGGAGTAAACTTTGAGTATTATCGGATGTGACTTGAAAATAAAAAAATAAATAATAAAATGTTATAAATAAAATAAAAATAAAAGCCTCTTTCAGCACAGAGCTGGTAGTACGCCCAGAGTACTACCAGATGTGGGCCCCAAACCAAAAATAAGTAAAATAATTTTTTTTAGGGGAGGCGGGTGGAGAGATAGCACAGCAGGCAAGCACTTGCTTTGTACATGGAAAACCCAATTTTGATTGCGGCATCTCATATGGTCCCCCGAGTCATCAGGAGTGATCCCTGAGTACACAGCCAGGAATAAGGCATGAGCACCAGAGGACCAGGCCCAACGCCCCCCGCCCCTTCAAAGCCCCTGCCCACGCCATACACGCCATGATTCTGACTGATCTGGGAATCCTTTCTAGAGCACATGACGCCTCAAGATGACAGATCACTCGGATGGGGGCAGCTCTGTTGGAGAACACTGGCCTTGCAGGTGTAAAGCCCCGGGTTCCATCCTGGGCACTGAAAAGTCAGACCACTCAAGGTCACACAGCCGGTCAGAGGGGGCTCTGGACCGCAGGGCTCCTTTCCAAGCGCTGCACCTCTGAGAGATTTCAAGCTGCCAACTGAGGTCTGAGAGCTCATCGGGCCAGAATTAGCTGCGGAGTCAATTCTGGTTCAATTTAGGATTGTGATTTCTCTCAAGAATTCCCTATAAATAGCCGCTGCTCGAACGAAGCCAGTTTGACCTAAAGTCATGAACAACGCTTCTCTGCATGCTCGAAAGGGGGTTTCCGGGAGGCACAAGCTGACTTAGAGAAAAGGGTTCACTCCAGTGGGGAGAGAGAGCACCGCGTGCTGGCACTTGGCTGTCTGCTCAAGGTCGTCCTCAGCCCAGACTGAACACGAGCCCCAGCCCTGCGTCCACCCGCTGGCTTAAAGGGGGAGCAAAGGACCTTACGGAAGGTCATCCCATCAGAAAAACTCCCCGGTATCACTGGCCAATCAGAACCAAGACAGGCCAAACCAGACCGGATGTCCTCTGCTCTGTTTACTTCTGCCATCACTAACCTTCCTGCCGACACACCCTCCCTCCAGCCCTCCTTTCCTGTAAGCTTTAACCAGTGCCTTATCATAGGCCAAATCATTCACATATTACTCTTTCTTTGGAGGGGGGGTGCTGTTTGGGGCTACACCCAATGATGCTCAGTGCTTACTCCTGCCTCTGTGCGCAGGGGTTATTCCTGGAGGCGCTCAGGAGACCACTATGGTGCTGGGGATGAAAACAGGGTCAACCACACGCAAAGCAAGTGCATCAACCCCTGTACTATCTCTCTGGACCCCCACCGATTATTCTTGCTCAGTGCCTGGCACAAAACAAGCACTAAACAAAGCTGGAGAATGAGCCCATCTTTTTTTCTACGTGTTCCGAAGTATTTGTGTAATAAATACACCGCAGGAGAGCTGAGACCCAGAACGTTGACTGCCAACCCCAGAAAGATGCTCTTCCCAAGTGTGTGCTCTGCGGTAAGTCCCCCCCCCACCTGACTGCTGACCTAGGGCAGCCCCCCAACATGACAACTGTGCGGCCCCTGCTTTGCTTGGCCGGCATCTTACCGATAAGCACGGAGAAGAAGAACTGCATCAGGGGGATGTTGAGGATCGGGGCGGAGAGGTTCAAGAACCAGTTTGGCGTCATGGGGAAAAGTCTCAAAAACAGCAAGAAAAAAAACAAGCTGTTCCTGTTCTCCTCCACCTGCAGCCAACAAAGACACAGCCATTAGGGACCGGGGTGGCCAGCAAGTTGGGGCTGCAGCGCCCGGATTCTGGCACTTTCCAGATACTGGGGCCGAATCTGCCCAGGGCCCTCCACAACACTTTTCTGGTTTTCTCCCTGCAGTGTCGGGGACTGAACTCAGGACCTCACACGAGAGGGGTGAGCCCTCCCACTGGCCGCTTCCCCTGTTTTCATCCTCTGAGAATGAAACAGAGGCCCAGAAACGTATAGGATGTAACCAAAGTTCGCAGACTCGGCGAGGACAGAGCAGGCCTTCTGTTGCAGGGGTTGGTGTCATCTAAAGCACCATTTAAACGTCCCGCAGCAGGACCAGAGTACTGTGGCGGACCCCGGCTCCCTGACTTGGATGGGGGGGGAGGAGAATTCTCAGGGAGAGGGGGGAGGGGGGCATGCCCTTACCTTCCTCTGCAGCAGGGTCACTTTGTCGGGGAAATAGGACATGACCAGCTGCTTGCCGAAAAGGCTGGAGAGCAGGTAGCAGCAGGTGGCGCCCACAGAGGTCAGCACACAGCACAGAAACAGCCCCAGCCATGGCCCGAACAGGGCCCCGGCTAACACGTTCTGCAAGGGAGACGGTCATCAGGCATGGGGGGTTCGTCAGGGAGGAGGCTGAGTGTCCCCAGGATGGAGGGGACGGAGAAAAACACAAGAGATATGCGCAGAAGTGTCTCAAGAGGGAAAGCTTGCCAGAGAGAGAGAGAGAAAGAGAGCCTGAGGAGTCAGGGCCGAGAAGCCAGCCCGATGTGGCAAGCACTTGACTATGTGACGTGGCCTGATTCACCTCACGGCAGCCCTAAGTCACTATCTCTAGGGGGGGAAAGGTCACGATCTGCATCGGAGGTCACGTACTATCTTATTCCGTGCTGTGCCAAGGCTGGCACGGGCTTGCCTTCGGAGAGCAGCTGCTGGCTCTCTGCCCTGCAGAGGGCAAAGGGGAACAGGGTAACCTGAGGGGGTCAGCCTGACCTCCAGCACTTCCACCTTGATCCTGCCTCAGAACTGTTGGTTTGTCATAGGGCAACAACGGGGGCTTGGAGTCGAGGGCAGAGGCGGGCTGGGTCGAGAAGAGGGCAGCAGGGAGCTTGCAGAGCATCCTCCATGGACCCTCGAGCTCTCTGAGGACACTGCATCCTTGCCAGGCTTTCTGCACCCAGGGGGGCAACCCGCCCTCCTGCAGCACAGCCCTCGGACGCACAAGGAGTATGCCTTCTCCACAGATGGGAAACGGGCTGGAAAAGGCAGCTGACGCGACCCCCTCACACAGCAGGGACCTGAACCCAACCCAAGCCCCGTCACAGGCTCACACTGATCTGAACTTACTTCCGAGGCTGCTGGGGAGACAGCTCACGCGGCAGTACTCACCCTGTGCCGGTACCAGACCCCGAGGGGGAATCCCAGCCCTGCCTGGCCTCTCTGCACCCTGAGTACCAGCGATGGCCCCGGGACCACTGGGGATCCCCAATGCCACTGGGAGCCAAGCTCTGCTGGGAGTGGTCTGAACCGTGGGCAAATTAATAATACTAATATTAATAAAATAATATAAGTAAAGAAAGGGCTGTGTTTGACTACAACAGACTTGTCTCTGTAACCCAAGTTGGCAACTCCAAGAGCAGGAAGCCCAGACCCATCGCTGCAGCCCCTAGGATGCTTGTGGTCCCTAGGACTTCCTGTTCCAGGCAGACCCCGAGTCCCTTCAGCCAAGTGCTACCAAGAACAACTTCTACTCGCTAGTCCACCATTTCCCTCCCCGGGCGAGACAGAGGAATGCAAAAGTGAGGAGGAGGATGGGCCCGAGGCCCCAGAACTCCCACGTGCACCTGAGCAAACGCCAAAGACAGTGCAAGGCCCTCCCCTCCTCACTTGCAACCTCACTTTCACTGCCATTAGGGAGTCAATGACTTGGTATCTCATGATCTGCTTCATTCTCTGGGATGTGGGAAATGAAGCCCATTCCTGGCTTTTGGGGGACCAATAAGATCATACAGATTAAGCAAGCAGGACAAGTGCTTAATACAAAAGGTGGGGGGGAAGGGTGTGAGAGAGCGAGAGTGAGAGCGAGAGAGAGAGAGAGAGAGAGACAGACAGACAGACAGACAGACAGACAGACAGACAGAACAGGAGGTAAGGCACTTTCTGCAGCACCCCCGGTTTGAATAACACATATGATCCCTGAGCACTGCTAGGAGTCACTCCTGAGCACAGAGCCAGGAACAGGCCCCTGAGCATCATGGGGGTGGGGGTGGCCCAAACCCTCCCTCCCTACCCCCATCAAAGGTCAAACAAAGAAGCTGGGAGCCTGGGACTGACTCAGAGGCTAAAGAACCTGCTCTGCAAGCATGAGGCCCTGAGTTGCATCCCTGGAGCTGCTCACACGGGCCAAGCACGGTCCTCGCAACCCTGCTGTCTGCGATCCACAGTGACCAGTGCTCAGCCAGGTGTGTGAGCCCCACAGCTGAGGCATATAACACCTCCCCCCCACCTTCACCCTTAATCACAACAGCAACGGCGAGAAAAGGGGAATGAAGAAACCAAAGACAAAGGTGGTGCCCGGGGAGGGCACTGACCAGGAAGCTGGAGCCGGGGATGGCGAAGCCCTGCTTATAGAGGTAGGCACTGCAGAAGAGCAGGAACACGTAGGCCTCGTTCTCCTTACGGTACTCCCGGAGGACTTCGGAGAGCTCCCGCAGCTCAGCCAGGTCCGAGGGGAACGACAGTGACCTGGGGGTTTGAAAAGAATGGAAACATGAGTGGCTGTCAGCCGGGCGCCTGAGAAAGGCCCGGGGTATCTTCTCTAGAAGGTCGGGGGACCCACATGGCTGCCACCAGGCCGGCTGAAACACACGATGCCACACACCATGATAGCACACGCAGGCAGGGAGGGGTCCACATCGAGGCGCTGCTGAAAAATGGGGCCCGAGCAATAGTCCAGAGGGGAGGGCGCCAGCCTGGCACACAGCACACCTGGGTTCGATCCCTGGCATCTCATATGGTCCCCTGAGCCTGCCAGGAGTGATTCTTGAGTGCAGAACCAGGAATAACTCCTGAGCATCGCCGGGTGTGCCCCACCCCCACCCCCCAAAAAAGACTGTGGAAGATAAATATTTGACGGCCCGGGGTGCAATCATCAAGCTCCTTCTATGCTCCCAGGTTTGGTTATCTACTCTTCAAAGGCAAACGGGGTGCCGGAGTCATAGTACAGAGGGTAGAGTGCTTGCTTTGCATGAGGCCGACCAGGGTTCAGTCCTCAGCATCCCACATGGTCCTTCTAAGCCCACCAGGAGTGACCCCCTAGGCACAAAGCCAGCATTAAGACCTGAGCAACACAGGTGTGCTCCCCCCTCCCCACCCCGGTCATAAAAATAAATAAAAAGGCAACTAGACTTAGTCCCAGGAAGTTCTAAAGGTCCCAGTGGCTGTTTCTCAGGGCGCTTCCATTCCTCCGCAAGCCTGAGAAGTCAAGGACAATTCCAACACAAGGCAGCCCTGAGTGATACCAAGCAAGATGGCTTTTATCAGTCCTCAACAAGCCCATCAAAAACTTCCCTGAACAAGACTGACACACCCCATAAACACAGCCTTCCAGATAAAGGCGCTGTGGGGCTGGAGGACAAGGCTTCCACGGGGACAGCGTTTTCTTTTTCTCGCCTCCTAATCTGGTCCTCCCGGTGTACTCTGAAACCCGGGCAAGGGTCACAGTGTAAAGGGTACCTGGTGTCCCTCTGCCACTGAAGGAGCGGTCCTTTCGCTCAAGCCCCTCGTCGCTGTCATCAGACACGCTCCCCGGGGGGTTTCGCCTGACACCCGCAGCGCAGCAAAAGCAAAGAGACGAGCACAGTAACTGGGCGCAGCCGCCCCCAGCCCATCTCGGACAGCGCGACGCGAGCCTGGCGCACCCGGGACAGGCCGACCGGGTGAGGGGCGCGTAGCCCCCCGCCCCCACCCCGCTCGGGCCAGGGAGCAGACCCGGCTCGGGAGGTGCGGCCGGGAGGAGGCGCAGCCCCCAACGCTCATCCTCGGTAGAGTCAGGCGGGCCTCGGGAGGGCCTGGAGCCCCGAGGCCCTGAAGTCCCAAAGGCAGACCTGACGGACGCCGAACCGGGGACCACCGAGGGGCTGCAAACACGCGGGTCGGGGGGTGGGGGTGGGGGGGTGCCTGGGAAGAGGCGGACCGAGCCCCAGCGGCTGCGTGCAGGGCTGCAATGACAGCTCGGCACGGGGGGCGCCGCCCTCCCCCCGCAGAAAGCACGGCCCGGGAACCAGAACCGAACCCTCAACCCCGACGCCGATCCCGGGAGCCCGATCTCCGATTGCTCAACTCCAGCCCCCGCCCCCGCCTCCACCTGCCTCGGTCCCCAGCCCCCCCCCGCCCCCCAGCGCCCGCCACGCACCTGCCTTCCGCGTCCTCGCCGGAGCCCAGGGTCCGCCCGCGGGGCAGGCGCGTCGACAGCAAGTACAGGGCATAGGTGCAGCCCGCGAAGATGAGGAGCAGGCCGAGGAGGGGACGCATGTCGGCGGCCGCCCGCAGCCGGGCCCGCCGGGAGCCGCGCACGAACCAGGAGCCGGTGCGAGGGCCGGACGCGGCGCCCGGACAGCGCCCGCGAGGCGCGTGCGCGAACAGGCCGGGGCGGGGCCTGAGACGAACCGCGCCCCGGGATAGGCTCCGCCGGGCGCCAGACCCCGCCCCTCCCCGGGGCAGGCCCCGCCCCCGATCCAGTTCCCGCCCCCGAGACCTCAGCCCACCCCACGCCGGGCCAGAGGTCCACTTTTACTACTTCTTCTTCGTCTCAATCTTTTCTACTCGGAATTTTTTACATTCACAATTACGTACTCTTTTCAGTTTCAAAGAGTCACTCTTTTCTTTTCGAAGTATCATAAAATTTTAGTATTTAAATCAATTTTCCGGCAGATTCTTCGTTCTTATTCTTATTCTACTCCTCCTCCACCACTTCCTCCTCCTC
>JAOXYA010082955.1:0-23334 GCA_028565675.1 Sorex palustris
GCTCAGGGGTTATTCCTGGCTCATGCACTCAGGAATGACTCCTGGCGGTGCTCAGGGGACCCTATGGGATGCTGGGAGTCGAACCCGGGTCGGCTGCGTGCAAGGCAAACGCCCTCCCCCGCCTGTGCTATCGCTCCAGCCCCCAGATTGGCCTCTAAGGGACTTGAAGCCAAGGAAGCTGCCTTAGCTGTCTTCACTTACTTATTTTTTACTATTTTGTTGTTTGGGAACCACATCCAGTGGTGCCCAGGGCTAATTCTCCAGGCTCTGCATGCAGGGATCACTCCAGGAGGGCTTGGGGGACCCTATGGGGTGCCGGGTATTAAAAAACTTCGTTCCACTGTTTGCAGTGCAAGTGCCTTAACTGCTGTGCTGTCAGTCCAACCCCAGACAGCCTCACTTCGGTGGGGAATTGGAAGTGGTTTTGTTTTTCAAATATAGAAAATTGATGTCTCTGGGAAGAGTCTATTTATTTGGTGTTTGGGGCACAACCTGGCTGTACTCAGGGCTTATTCCTGGCTCTGTACTTAATCACTCCTGCCAGAACTTGGGGGATCCTATAGGGTACCGGGAATCAAACCTGGATCAGCTGTATGCAAGGAAGTGGATACTGACACTTCCAACTCCAGGAAAAATGACTTAAACTTTTTTTTTTTTTTTTTTTTTGCCATAACCCTAGTGGTGCTCAGGGTTTACTCCTGGTTCTGCACTCAAGAATCACCCCCTGGTGGCGCTCGGGGGACCATATGGATGCCGGAAATTAAATCCAGGTTGGCCAGGTGGCAAGGCAAACATGGTACCTGCTGTGCTGTCCCCCGGCCCCAGGAAGAAAGGCTCTAAGAGAGTTTTATGTAGGAGGGTAAACTGGCATGTCCTCTTGGTAACAGGAGATCACTTAGTGCTAACAGCGGGTCAGAGATGAGGACCCGACCTCAGGGTGATTCAGTGGTTATTGGGGAGTCATCTGGGGTGAAACTTACTGAAGCAGTAAGCTGCAGAGAGAGAGAAAATGAGGAAGATTTGCAGGTGAAGTTCAGATTTCTTGCTCAGGCAGTGAGGTCGTCAACCTATCAGCCACAAGGCCAGGCTATTAGGAGTTACAGCCATGAATGAAAGAGCCATTAATTCAGATTAGACAGAAGCTTAAGAATGTGGTTATTATATCCATGAGGGAATGAGACACTTCAGGGCAAAGCGAGAACATGAAGAGAATTTAACTTCAAGAAAACAATATTTCAGGGACATACTAAGGGCACGTTCCTATAAGAATTGCCGGAAAATACATGTGGAGGTTTGGTATCCTTGAAAGTTGGGACAGGAGCGATAGCACATCAGGGAGGGCATTTGCCTTGCACGTGGCCGACCCGGGTTGATTCCCAGCATCCCATATGGTTCCTCAAGCACCGCCAGGAGTAATTTCTCAGTGCATGAGCCAGGAGTAACCCCTGAGCATCTCTGGATGTGACCCAAAAAGCAAAAAAAAAAAGTTTCTCCCAGGAAAGAAGACAGTGTCATCTGCCACAGACATATGTTAGGATTAATCACAGCCTTCATAAATCGCTGGCGACTTAATTGCAGTAAACTGGTAGTCGCAGATGTAGAGATAAAGCTTAAAGCACTGGAGACATTTTCGAAGTTTTGAGTATGAAGTTAGGGGAAGAGATTTTCCTTCCATCTGAGATATTTAAGTACTTGTGCTTTTGTTTTGCTTTTTGGGTAACACCTGGCGATGCACAGGGGTGATTCCTGGCTCTGCACTCAGGAATTAACTCCTGGCAGTGCTTGGGGGACCCTATGGGATGCTGGGAATCGAACCCAGGTCAGCTGCATGCAAGGCAAACACCCTGCTGTTGTACTATAATAGCCCCAGTCCACTGCCCTTGTATTTATGGAGGACTTTCTTGTTTCCTGGTCATAGTTCTATGAGGGAAGTAGAAGACGAACACTCAGCTCCTCCAGAGGGCTGGGGAGACAGAGTGCAAATACCCACGGATGGGTCATTATTTCATTGAATCGCCGTCCAGAAGTGGAGAGCTGGAAGACCGTACCAGCGGCTTCCAGGGGATGTTGGGTGGCGGAACTTTGGAGAACGAGCAGAATGTTGAATAGGCCAGGAGGAGCCGAGGAGGAAGACCCGGCAGCACGTTCCAGAGGGCAGCACGGAGAGCGCTGTTGGAAGCACTCAGGATGCTCTGATGTGTGATCAGAGCAGGGGGCGGTTGACCACACTGATGCTGGTGTGAGATAAGCAAGACAGGGTACGCAGGAGAGGACCAGCACTGGGGAAGAGGAAGTGACCGGAGGGTTATAAGAAAGGGACTGGGTCAGGTTTGCTTGTCGGGGGTGGGGCTGGGGATTGAACCCAGGACCTCTCGCATGCAAGGCAGGTGCTCTACCTCTGAGCCACATCCCTGGCCCAGAATGTTTTTTAATTGGGGTGTGGGGAGGCAGAGTGAAGGGGGTTGGGCCACACACTACAGTGCTCAGGGCTTATTCCTGGAATAGCTCGGGGGTCCCATTTTTTGTTTGGGGGCAATATTTGGTAGTGCTCTGGGGCTCCTCTCAGCTTGGTGCTCCGGGTGACTCCTCGCAGTGCTTAAGGGATCATGTAGTGCTGGGGATTGAACTCTGGCCTCTGCATGCAAAACATGTGCCCCCGCCCATTAACTTACCTTCAGCTCCCAGATTTGCATTTTTTTGTTTTCTTTTTGGGTCACATCCAGCTGTGCTCAGGAATCATTCCTGGCGGGGCTCGGAGGGCCATATGGAGTGATGGGAATTGAACCCGGGTCAGATGTGTACAAGGCAAGCTCGGCCTGCTGTACTCTCTCTCTGGCCCAAAATTTATATTTTAAATTTCAATTTTAATTTTTTAATTTTATTATTTTTTTAAATAATTTTTGGCTTGGAGGCTATGCCTGACAGTGCTCAGGGCTTACTCCTGGCTCTGCAGTCAGGGATCACTCCTGGAGGGCTTGAGTGGACCATATGGGTTGCAGGTTTAGAACCCAGGTTGATCCACAAGCCCCAACCCATTGTACTTACTATGCCTCTGACTCCAATTTGCATTTTTTTTTTCCTTTTGGGTCACACCCGGCGATGAGTCACACAGGGGTTACTCCTGGCTCTGCACTCAGGAATCACCCCGGCGGGGCTCGGGGGACCATATGGGATGCTGGGAATTGAACTCGGGTTGGCTGCCTGTAAGGCAAACGCCCTACCTGCTGTGCTATTCCTCCAGCCCCTCCAATTTGCATTTTTTACAAAATGTGTGTGTGTGTGTGTGTGTGTGTGTGAGATGAATACCTGGAAGGCATTTGTAAGCCGAGGACAAGGAGCATGTAGGAATGGTTGGAAAATAAAGGAAAGGAGGACCAACAAGTGGGTCATCAGCAGAGCACACAGTTTAGTGGGTTTTTTTGGGAGGTGCCACATCTGGCAATGTTCAGAGATTACTGCACTCAGTGATTCCTGTACTCAGGGATCAGTCCTGGCAGTGCTCATATGGGATGCCGGGGGTTGAACCTGGGTCAGTCGTGTGCATGGCAAGCGCCCCACCTGCTGCACTTTCCCTCTGACTCTGAAGTATATACTTTGTGTGCAGGAGAACTGAGTTCGATCCCCAGCACCACAAAAAAAAAAATGGAGAAGTGGGGGAAGAAGGGAAGAGGGGAAGAGAGGGAGGGAGGAAAAGAAAAAGCAAGGAAAGGAAAATGATTTGCGCTTGCAAATTTGTACAAATTTGGCAGTGCCTGGGCAACTCTATAGGATGCCGGGGATCAAACTCCAGTTGAAAGTGTGTAAGGCAGGACACCCCTACCCGCTGTACTACTGCTGTTGACCCCTGCACGTATACTTCATTTATTTATTTATTTATTTACTTATTTTGCTTTTTGGGGTCACACCTAGCGATGCACAGAGGTTATTCCTGGCTCAAGTACTCAGGAATTCCTCCTGGCAGTGCTCAGGGGACCCTATGGGATGCTGGGAATCGAACCCAGGTCGGCCGTATGCGAGGCAAATGCCTTCCTCCTGTGCTATTGCTCCAGCCCCTATATTGGACCTATACTGTGAAAGCAGTTAAGCAGCCTACGAATGCAAATGATTCTTGGTTTCTCCCCTTCTCACTAGGTATCGAAAACCTCCCCTTTGAACTGCAGAGGAACTTTCAGCTCATGCGGGATCTGGACCAAAGAACAGAGGGTAAGTACAGAGGAGTTCACAGGCCTTAGGCGGACTACCAGCATTTCTTCGGCTGTTCCATGTTACCATACTCTGGTCGGATCTGAAAAACTGTGGCTTCTTTCTCTTCGGGGCGGGGCACTTCCCCCCATCCCCCGGTACTCAGACTTTAGTCCTCGTTCTGCACTCAGGAATTCCCTCCTGGTGGCACCTGGGGGACCGTATGTGGTGCTGGGGATTGAACCGGGATCAGCACCCTCCCCGCTTGTAGTTCCTGCAAGTTTCGAAAGCAGCACCGCGGTGATTCCCAGTGCTGTTGTCGGTTTTTCCATAACAGAGGAAGTACTGCCGCCATGTATCTAGACTTGAGAAATGCCGTGTTCTTGCTATTTCTCCTTTTTTTTTTTTTCTTTTTTGGTCACACCCAGCGATGCTCAGGGGTTGCTCCTGGCTCTGCACTCAGGAATCACTCCTCGCAGTGCTCAGGGGACCATATGGAATGCTAGGGATCAAACCCAGGTTGGCCGTGTGCAAGGCAAACGCCCTCCCCACTGTGCTATTACTCCGGCCCCAAGGTCGAATGTTTTGACTCCACTGCATTGTCAGTGTTGCTCCCAAAATTGGATGAGGCTTGAGACAGCAACTCGGGCTGGTTGTGAGATGTTTGCTGTCTGAGAAGTTCATGCATTGGGATCTTCCGGCTTACAGAAGCGCCAGCTTGAGTCAGTGGGGCTCGTTGAGGAACACAGTTGCTCCTTGGATCCTGCAACTACCCTGCTGTGGGCAGAGTGGCCTCTCCGAGGTCCTTGACACCTGTGGGAGCGATTCCCCCATACCTGCTGACAGATATTTAGGTTTTATCTTTTGTCCTGAGGTAGCCATGCTCAGGCATGGGTGGTAGAGTCTCTCAAAGCCGTGATTTATGTCTAAGTTAGGAAAAGATAGACATTATTATTATTATTATAGTGAAGCAAGATAGTTGATATTGAATGGAGCTTACTGAAATCTGGGGGTGAAAAAGAAAGATATGTTAACTGGGGAATAGGGGCTTCTCCAGAGTGGAGGAAAATAATGCCAAATAAACATCAGGTTAGGTATGTGTTCAAGGGAGATTGTGGGCTTATAGAGCAAGCCAAAGATGAGCAGTCTTTTTTTTTTTGGCTTTTTGGCTTTTTGGATAACACCCGGCGATGCTCAGGGTTTACTCCTAGCTCTGCACTCTTAATCCTGATGGTACTTGGGGAATTCACATGGGGATGCCAGGGATTGAACCTGGCTTGGCCGCGTGCAAGGCAAACGCCCTCCTTGCTGCTGTGGCCCCTCAGGTCTCTCTTTTTTTTTTTTTTTTGCTTTTGCTTTTTGGGTCACACCTGGTGTGCACAGGGGTTACTCCTGGCTCTGTACTCAGCAATTACTCCTGGCGGTGCTCAGGGGACCATATGGGATGCTGGGAATCAAACCCGGGTCGGCCGCATGCAAGGCAAACACCCTACCCACTGTGCTATCTCTCCAGCCCCGAGTCCCGGTCACTTTTCATGAGGAGTGGTTAGATGCCTTTGCGGAGAAACTTAGGGCCTCTTGTTCTGTTATTTCTGTTTCAGGAAATTTCCATGATCTCTTTCTTTCTTCTTGGTTGTCTGGGCCCATTTTGACAAGAAAAGGAAAAAAAACCCCAAATTTTACAAGGAGGAAATTTTCGTTAATACTTTAGATTGGTTCCTTTTATTATTTTGCTTTAAGAATTAATTTTTTTTGTTTTGAAAATATGAGGTCTACTTTATTCTGAAGTTCCATGTGATCATAGTGTCATAATGTTAGTAAAGGAACTGACAAATTGATCAGAGGCATTAAATTTAGGTGACAACAATTTACTTTGTTAATTGTTATCCTCACGTAATTCAGCATGCGATAGCAGCACGTCAAGGTATGCTTTGAAAAATCAAACTTAAAATGGGGATAAAGCACCTTAAAGTGCTTTAAAGCAGGATCAAGAGTATGCTCAGCAGGAAAACAAAAGCCGTCTCCTGCCCGCTGGACTTCAGTTTGCGGCTGCAAACTGGAGCGAATGGTGAATGACACCGGGAGCAGCCACGAGCGGCCTGCTGCCCCTCCTGCTTGCTGACCCCCAAAGGGGGCAGGTCTGGGCCTTGCACCTCTGTTCAGACCCCAGGACTCCGCGGGCAGGTCAGGGCTGGTCCTGCCGACAGGGAGCTTGCAACTCCGCCCCTGAGGCCTTTCCCGGTGTCCTGGGGTCCCCAGCAGCCGTGCTGCTGAGCCCTTCCGTCTGCCCGGACACTCTGCCCTCCGCCCGGACTGTCTCTGCCCTCACTCCTGCCCAGCAGGAGGAGGACAGTCCTCATGGCCATTTCCGGCTGCCTGCTGTGTTCATGGTCATGACCAAGATGACAGTGTGGCCGGATGCTGGGTCCTGCCCATCCTTCTCCTCTTCTCCCCGGGTGCCCTGAAGTGACCGTCGGTGGCCCCTGAATGTTTTATCCAGCTGTGGGGCCATGAGGGTTGAATGGGACCCCTGCGTGTGCATGCGTGTGCGCATACACACACACACACACACACACACACACCACGTGCGCCGCGCACACACGCACATACTGGCTGCACATGTACACATGCATGCATACACAGACCTGCGCACACACACATACACAACGGGCGTGCTCACACACACACACACACACACACACACACCTATACATGCGCAAGCACACATACACACACACACACACTGTGTGTGCCGCACACACACGCACACACTGGCCGTGCACGCACACACCCACGTGTGCATATACACACCTGCGCGCGCGCACACACACACACACAATGGGCGTGTTCACACACACACACACATACCCCTGCACAAGCATGAGCACACACACATCCCGGCTGCAACTCTCTAATGGGCGCTGCTAGAGGCAGCAGCTGTAACGAGGTCAGCCCGGCGGGCACATGGAAGGGGGCATTTGGGCAGACTCGGGATTTGCTGGCCCCGAGGCTGGTCTTACAGAGCCCTGTGTTGGGAGGTGCTTGCCCTGGGAGGGTGCAGAGCGTCTGTGACTGTCAGTCTCTCCTGGTCTGACCTGCCACTCCTGAGGATGCCGGGGCACTCGGAGGCCCTGGCCACAGCACAACCCACACCCCCTCCTTGACGGGGCGCTCGCCGGGCAGCATATCCAGCTCCTTGGGCCAACAGAGTCCAGCCCGGCCATCCGCCTTGGCTACAGCCCAGCCTGGGCAGCGCAGTGCCCCTAGGTGCCTCCTCTTCCCGGTCACTCTTGAACAGAGGCAGGGACTAATGCACAGAAAGAGGAGGGCGATTGGCCTGTCCACTGTCTTCATCCCAAAGAGTGGGACACAGCCCTGAGGGCAGGCAGGCAGCAGCTTCCATCCTGCCATGGCAGGCGTTGGCCACCCCTGGGTCTGCGGGAAGCCCCGCACCCTTCCTGTCAGTGGCGAGAGTCTGGCGGGGTTTTCAGAGGGTTCCCGCCCAGAGAGTGGACCCCCCCCCCCCATGCTGCAGTGGTGACAGAGAGCTTCCTGCTGGCCATGCGTCTGGGGAGGCTGGGGCACGACCAGCACTGATCACAGCCCCCTGTCTGGGGGGGCAGGAACATGGGGCTGAGTATGGGGCACCTGAAGCCCCTCTCTGGCCAGCTGCCCAGGTGGCCAGGCCCCGCGTGCCTCCCCTCCAGGTTACAGCACCCCCTGGAGTCAGCCCAGGAGTGACACTCCGGCAGTGTCCACACCACCTGCCCAGCCCCAGGTGAGTCTCAGGCCCAGCTCTGCCACATGACCTAGAAGCCTGACTGGAGAAACCATGGCGAGGAGAAGCCGTCAGCTCCCCAACCCCATCCCCGGGCAGCTTCCCGGGGAAACTCTGAGGGAGGCCACCCCCTCTCCTGCAGCGGGGCTGCATCTCCCCGGCCCGCGCCCCTCCTCACACCCCTTGATCTACACCCACTAGCTGCTGTCATCCTCACTCACGGCCAAAAAACTCGGAACCCTGAGGTCAGATAGCATCTCGAGGCGATCTAGAACCTTCCTACACAAGCCTAAGCCCTGACATTATCCCTACAATGCCAGGCTCCAATAAAATCTGTCTCCGGGGATTATCATGACTCCTGTGCAAACACTGCAAACTTCTAATGCATTTTTCCCAGAAACAAAGCCCTGGGTCTTCCTGAAAGCGAACGTGTTTTTTTTTTTTTAATAAGCAGGACAGTGTGGTTTGACTGGTTGCCGTGGCAACAGCCCGTTTTGGGGGAGAGCAGCAGTGATAAGGCTCTCATTAGGGCAGTCAGTTCTCGGCAGTTGGGGGGAGCAGGGGGAGGCTTTGCTTTTGTTTTTCACGTCTAGCCAAGCTACCAGCATTTAGACCAATCAAGCACGTCCCTGTACCTTTCATCATCTTAAAGTTCATAAAAACTCCATAAAAACAGGAGATCAATAAAGAGAGGCATTATTTATCCAAAGATGAATAATTGGATTTGAAGCCAGGTTTGGTCTCGTTCTAAAATTGCCCCGGACTGTCCTCTCCTTGTCTGAAGAGCCGGGCCGGAAGTGAAGTCAGTGCCTTCTCCAGTAGCCCCCAGCTCTGATAGACACAGACGCAGGGCGGGCACTCAGCTGCACCCACGATGGCATAGAGTCACTGCAGAGTCACTCAGGAAGCCGGCCGGGGGCATTGGGGTTGCCCCACGCAGTGGGGCACAGCTGCTGGCTTGGGCCCAGTTTAGACTGGGGGACCCTGGACGGTGTCTGTCCCTGGCCTCACACCCGTCTGCGACCTCCACGGACACCCTGGCTTGCTGTAGAGCCGGCAACCACCATCCCACTCAAGGTCCATTGGCAAGAGCATCCTTGGGGGTGGGCTCACCGGGGCCGGGAGGGGCTGTTGGCTCCTGGAAGTGGATGGGGGCGTCAGCTGTGGGGCTGGTGGTCTCCAGTGCAGGGGGCGTCTGCCGTGGGGCTGGTGGTCCCCGCTGCAGGCCGTCCTTGTGCTGATGGGGACTAGAGTCTTTAGAAACAAGATCCCACTTGCTACGTCATCCGCCCGTTCCCCAGACAGCAGCCCGTGCCCTTCGGATGTTGGCTAAAGTGAAGGTGGTGTCCGTGGGACCTTGGGGAGCTGTCCCGGACTCCTTGTGCAGAGCAGAGTCGGGCGTCCGGAGTGCTGGGACGTGGCACTGTTGTCCCTTTTCAAGATCCACATGTCAGTAGCCGCGTGTGCGCTCTGAGCTCATTTATTCCTCAGCACAGCCCACAGAGGTCACTGATATAGGCCAGAGAGAGGGCAGCACGCCAGCACTGGCCGGCCCCTCGTTGGCCCCCAGCATCCCCTGTGGGCCCCTGAGGTCCGCAGGATGGCCGCCCAGCACGCAACCCACGGTAGGCCCTGAGCACCGCTGGGTGTGGCCCCAAACAGAGGTGGCAGGTCAGTGTAGGGTTCTCCAGGGCTGCCCAGCAAACGGCTCCAGTTGAGTGGCCTCCACTGCAGCACGGGCTCACCCACAGTTCAGTGGATTGGACATGCCCCACGGGGTGCGGGGGTTGCTTTCCCGAGACTCCCTCCCTCCTGCGTCTCCCTCCCCGTGCGTCTGAGTGTCCTAAGCCAGGCTCAGTCACGGGCTCAGGGTCTGCACGCTGACAGCTGAACTAAATGTCATGTTAGTGGTCACACACAACTGGATTGAGTAGCATATTAATGGTCTCACACACATGATTTTCTCTTTCGTGTGTTCTCCATGCCCCTGGTCTGCAGAGCGCTTTTTCACGCCTCACTCCCTCAGTTTCTTGGTCTCAGATGCTTCCTTTTTGCCCGGACTCAGCATGTTAGCATCTATTTGTACTGTTATAATTTCTGATGTTTGTGTTTTTGCAAACGTGGCCAGTTTTATGTGAGCACATTTTCTTCTCTCCAACTCTTCTTGTGTGTTTCTTTTGTGTGTGTGTGTGTGTGTGTGTGTGTGTGTGTTTTGGGGGGAATCCATCAATGCTCAGGAGTTACTCCTAGCTCTGTGCTCAGGAATTAGACCTGGGAATGCTCGGGGAATAGTATTGGTGTCAGGGATTGAACCCACATTGGCCGCATGCAAGGCAATGTCCTGCCCACGGCACTGACACATTCTCGGTGTTTCTAAACACACACACACACACACACACACACACACACACACAACATTCTCGGTGTTTCTAAACACACACACACACACACAGAGTTTTCTGGGCACACCATGTGCTGTGTCTCCGACTTGTATCCTGGTTCATTTTTAACTGAAGGGCCACATCAGGCAAGGCTCAGGGTTTAGTCGCAGGTCTACCCTCGGGTCATTCCTGGTGGGTTTGGGGGACCGTGTGGGGTTCTAGGGGGTCAAAACCTGGTCAGCCGCGTGCCAGGCCAAGTGCCCACCCCCTGTGCTATCGCTCATTTATTTTTCAGGGGAATTCACTTTTAGAAACCAAAAGGCCAAGTTTGGGCGGACCCATCTGTTTAAGAACGGGGTGTACAGGTGGCAGCAGCGATATTAGCAAACCGGAAAGGCATGGACAGAGGCTCTCTGCTGTGGATGGATTTAAGGGCCAGGCGTTTAACAAAAGGACATCCCGGGGCGAGAGAGAGAGATGGGCGCCAGGCAAGGCGCTGGCCTTAAGTGTCACCCGTCCTGGTTTGGTCCCAGCCCAGGGTACGGTTCCCTGAGGACTACCAGGGTCAATCTCGAAAGAGTCAGGAGGAATCCCTGGACACAGCGGAGTATGGCTGACCCCCACCCCACAAAAATAAATAAGTAAATAAAAATAATAACCACCTCATTTAACAAGAAGAATACAAGAAGAACGTTGGTAAAAGTGTATGCAACTGCTATCATTTACCTAAGACAAGGACTTAATGATTTACAAAGTCACATAAGCACACATTTTTACTTATGTTAAAAAGAGAGAGAGAGAGAGAGATTACAAAAGATTAGCCACAAATGTAATCAAAACAAACAAAAGGTTGGTTGGAATATGGACTAGATTAGACAGTGGTAAGAACTTGACTTTTCCTTTGACGACTTCATACTTCTTAATTTGACTTTAAAAACATAAATATTTTAAGTAATTATGTGCAATTAAATATTTAAGTCATAACAACTAAAAATAAAATGAAACAAATGAAAGTAAATGGATCTTCAGTTGCAATGATGATTGCTTTAAGTGGCTTTTGGACAAAACATTTTAACCACGCACATTTTGGTGAGATATATGGAAAGCCAAAAAGGACCGTAAAACAAGAAAAACTTATATTATTTTTAGTAATTAGTTGAGTCCTGTTATTCTGAAGCCGTTGAGCTTTTAATTCAGGTAAAGCAATTATATGACTTTCTTAATTGATTATTTCCAAGATTCTCAGGCAAGAGAAAAGAAGATTATGATACAAGACAAAAGAGATTATTTAAAATCCCTCTTGCTGGATTTGAATTTTAGGATCCAATTGAACTCATTATACGTTTTACTTTAAAACAAAAACCCTAGGCTGGAGAGGAGAGAGTTTCCAGAGATTAGGGAACTTGTCCTGCATGCAGCAGACACGTTCACTCTCCATAGCACACTTGCACCCCCCCCCCCCCCACCCCCATCCTCCGCCCCCCAGCACTCCTAGGAGGGATCCCAGTGCAAGATAAGCGTTCAGTACTGCCAGGTGTGGCTACAAAACAAAGCAAAACCCAAAGCCTGGGCCCTGGTAAGACTCAAAGCAAGGAGGGTCTTTGGCACCCAGGTGTGTTCTTTGTTGGAGGGATGCTCGCCACCATCCTGGATCTGCATTGCTCAGGTACCACCAGGGTACATGGAAGGGAACTGTGCAGTGTCATGGCACCTGCTAAGTGGGTCCCTCCTCCCACACAGGTATGACCTGTCAGTTCCATTCTCCCTTTTGAAAAACAGACGATTCCCAGTCTTGGACAAAATGTTGTTCCTACGAGACTGAAACTTTTTAGCAGAGAGCAGGAAAAGTTGTGGACGGCATCCGGGCCAGGTTCCGAGAAGGCTCTGTTAGCTCATGTGAGCATGAAAACAGTGGCTGGTATGTGCTAAAGTCATGATTGTGTTTAATGTCATGATTTCTTAGCAAGGCCTTTACAAATATTTTTACTGATGGTGCAGGAGAGATAGTACAGGAGGTAGAGTGTTTGCCTTGCTCACACCAGACCTGAGCACAGGACCAGGAGTGACGCTTGAGCATTGACAGGCATGCCCCTAACTTTAAAAAATAAATAAATAAAATAAAAATTGCATTTGTTGTCATTGTTAGACAAAGCGTAAACCGAAGGGGGGGGGGAGTAGCATTAACTCCAACATTTTATACTTACCACTGGGTAATAAGACATTGGTTAAGTGAAAATTGGCACGAATAGAAGTATCTAGTAGCGCAAGAGGAAGTGAGCAAGTTGAAGTGCCACTGTTTTACCATCTCACTGGGGTTTATGGCTCTTGCCTGGAGGATCAGTTGCAGCTAATATGACCGAACAAGGGCCAGGCAGAAATGAAGAAGGAAGGATGTTTGGGAATTTTATGTGGTGGCCACAGAGAGCCGCAGACATACTGGCCGTATGCTCCTGCAGGCCGTCGCATGGTTTGCCACACGCACCTTTAGGAGTATTGAGAACCCAAGGGCGTGTAAGGATGTCTGACCCCATCACCAGGGTAGACCCCGTTTGGGCCTCAGGGAAACCAACTTTAAGCCTGCTGTGTTGGTGAGGTGTTGTGGAGTGTGGGCACCGGGACTTATGGTGGGTGTTGGGGTCAGGGGCCCTGTAGTGCCGACACGTCATGGTCCCCACCCCCCAATATCCCTAGGGGGCAGCTATGGAGGCGCCAGGCCCACAGGGCCTGAGCAGATTTACCTTTGGACCTTCCCACTGAGCGACTGCTGGTTGGCCAGAAATCATGGGGAGGCGTCCCAGGGCCCCCTCAGCACCCCTGGTCAGGCCGTAAGGAAATTAATAAATAAATAGATAGCCGTTTTCTGTCATGGTCCTCTTGGTGGGTTTTATTTTATTTTTAAAATTTTGGGGAAGTTGTTTTGGGGGCACACCCAGCTGTGTTCAGGGCTTACTCTCCTGGCTCTGCACTCAGGGATCACTCTTGGTGGTGGTGGTGGTGGGTGGGGGGTCGAACCCGGGTCAGCCACGTACAAGGCAAACACTCTACTCGCTGTGCTGTCCACCAACTTCTTGGTAGGCTTTAAAGGAAGTCCCGCTCTTAAGAGATGTGTGTCTGTCTGAGAGATATATTCTGGGGTGTTTGTTGATGGACTAATACAATGTTTGGGGTGTGATTCAGAGTAACAGGTAGCAGAGGAAGGGGAGGGGTGTGGGGGCAGGTTTGTGCTGAGATGGTGTCACAGGTGGAGGAGGTGTGAATACATGCATCACTCTGTTGATCTGAACACGTGTGGAATTCTCCTTAGAATGAGAAGCTCTTTGTTTAATTCATAAGAACATTGTGTGTCTTCAGTTTCAAACCCGACACCATGAGCTTTCTCACCTGCCTCTCTAACCGTCTGCCAGCAGTCTCTAAAAATACGGAAAATTTTAAAACTTTTCCCATCCCCACAGCAGATGGTGTCAGAAGTTCTTCCCTTCTACCACTACGACTACGGGTCAGCTCACTAAAGTGACAGGAAATTGTGTTTCCTGTTTTTTCATTTGTGCACAAGGATATGCAGAGATGCATATGCTGGAAGCTTCCTTGAGGTGGCTGTTAGGTCGAAGCATGCTTTTATTTTTGTATTTTGTATGTGGGAAGAGGCATTTGTTTCCCACTACTGCATATATATCTGTGTGTATTTTAACAGAGGTCATTCGAAAGGTGCTTTGGAGTCCCTACCATTGGAGTGGGGTTGAGGGCTGTCATGTGAGGCCAGGGTCAAACTCCAGCCCCTGTCATACTAGGCATGCCTCTAATTTTAGAATTTACTGTTTAACTTGTTTTTTTTTAATTTACTCATTTGTTTTGGGGTCCACAATTTATTCATTGTTTTGGGAATTACATCTGCTCCGCACCCCAGGATAACTCTTGGCAGTCTTGGTGGACCAGAATGGGTGCCAGAGAGCCAAACCGGGTTGGCTGTGCGCAAGGCGAATGCCCTACCTGCTGTACTATCACTATGGCCCCTTTTATTTTCTTTATTATGAAAAGACACGGAAGACTCGAGGCCGTCACCATTCATAGGGCTCTGCATAGGCAGACGTGGTACCCTTCTTCCTCTCTACTCAGAAGAACCATCTTTATTACTATTTTCATCTTCCATTTCCTTATGCAAGCAGTATTTCCCTCTGATGTTACATAGAAGATAGTGTACAATATCTACTGTTTCTGGTAGCTTTTCCTCCTTAGGAAAATTCTCACTTCAAATTAGTCAGTCATGCTCTGCCTCATGTTATTCACAAAATATACTTACCTTTTGTAAATGACATTTAAGTGGTTTCTGACATTTTTCTAGTATAAGAATCCTGGGCCAAAAGATAGTGCATGGGTTAAGGTGCTTGCCTTGCCCGTGGCAAATTGCCCCAAATCCAGCACGGGAAATGGTCCCCAGGCACTGCCAGGAGTGTTCCCTGAACACACAGTCTGACACGTCATAAGCACAGCCAAGCGTGACCCAAAAAGCAAACAAAAACAAAAAAGAATTCCATATTGAATAACCTCACACGTGCATTATTTCCTAATTATGGAGCTATAATATTACTAGGAAAAATTTCTTAAATTAGGATTTGGAGCCAGAGATTCAAGTGCGTGTTGTGGTTTGAGTGCTAGTTTCTCGTCCCAAGATGTGTCCGGGCTGCTGAGACTTCAGCAAGTGTGGCCAGGCTTGTGTCTGGATGATTGTGGTCCCTGGATGTAGTTTCCATGGGGGAGTTGTCTTTTCATGAGTGAAGCTCAACACGTAAAGCCCTGAGGGTTAGCTCAGCATCTTGTCTATTTCAACGTTCATTTGTATATACACATATTGATAATTCTCACTATTTTTTGCCAAATTCCCCATTCAATTTTTAATCATTTTGTTTTGGATTTTAAGAATTGGTTGTCTGTGGCCATGATTGAGTCTATCGTCTTGCTACTTATTGTTTGTCTTGATCTGTGTTATTTTCCAAGGAGGGCATCACAGATAAAGAGTTCTGTCGGGGGCCAGAGCGATAGCACAGCGGGTAGGGCGTTTGCCTTGCATGTGGCCGACCCGGGTTCGATCTCCGTCATCCCATATGGTCCCCAGGAGTGATTCTTGACTGTATGAACCAGGAGTAACCCCTGAGAGCACTGAGCATTGCTGGGTGTGACCCAAAAAGCAAAAAAAAAAAAAGAGTTCTGCCTTTGACTTAGGTGAGTGTACTAGTATTTTGTCATGTCATGAGTTTGAGCCGTGGCTTCCGTGGCCGTCTCCAGCTTGCAGGGAGTGTCAGTCAGGTGGTGCCCACTCCAGCTGGTTTTTCCTCGCCGTGGCCTTGCAGGCCTGAGAGGTTGATTTCCTCCCTGTGACCTGTGACCTGTGCTTCTTCTACCTGGGCATCCATGGGGCACTCCCTCTCCATTAGGCTCCAGCTATGGCAGTGGTACCACGGGGACCAGAGAGCCCTCCTCAGTGTCCTTTACGCCACCTCTTTCTCACTGTTCACTTGTACATATTTTTTTTCCTAGAGACTCTTCTCTGCTTATTTTTTCCCCATCTAAACATTAGAACCGTTTTTCCTAGATTTGCGTGGGGAGCGGGTGAGTCACATGGATCTGGGAACAGGATGGCATTTGTTGGCTGCAGTCTGAGTCACTGTTTTATCTGCAAGGAAGGACCCTGTGCCATGCGTAGTTGCTCAGGCATGAACAGATGCCACACCTCCCAGCTCTTCCCTAGCTCATGGACAACCAGGATTACCCTCCTAAGATTCTCACAACTTTTATTGACTCACACAGTCACTGCCCAGTCTCTGGCTTTTAACAGATTGTCATATTTGCCATCATGTTTCCCAGTGGCAAGGCAAGCCCTGCATTCCACGTGCTTGTTTGTTCATGCATGCTTGTTTAGGCACATGAACGTGGCCATGTATGTGCACACTTAGATCGCCCACATGGATGTGACCGTATGTGTGCGTGCCTAGATTGCCTTGTGTGCTTGGCCGCAGCTCGGGGGTGTTGTGGGGGATGCATTCATGCATTTTGCTTCCCTGTGTATGTTCTGTATTTGCACCCCAGCTTCTTACGGCCCTAAGCCTGTGGTTCTGATGTTAGTTGATGTTATTCTCACTGGTTCAATTCGAGCCCACCCCATCCCCAAATAGAAACAGAAGAGGAGGATGAGCAGGAGGGGGGGGAAGGGAAGGGGGAGGAGGAAGAAAATCAATGTATTGGAAGAAGAAAAGAGGAGGAGGAGGAGGAGGAGGAAGAAGAAAAAAATCGATGTATTGGAAACAGTTTTATCTGTCCAATCGCCATTTCTTTAGCCCAGAGTCTATCTGAAGGTGGGATCAGGTGAACATCTGTTTGCGTGTCTGATTCCACCAGCACTTTTTGTTTTAATCGAGTACATTGCAAAAGGCCGATGTGCTTGATTACGGATCTAGGACAAGTAAAGGGCTTCATTCACTCTTCACTCCACTCAAGGCCTGTTGTTTGTTTTTCAAACGTGGGTTCGATTTGTGCTCCTTCAAAGTCTTTAAAGCTTTGCAAACCTACTCCACTGGGGCAGGGCTGAGAGACCTCGGGAGCTGCGGGCACGGAGGAGGGGGGGGTCTTGCTCTTTGTTTATCTGGGACCTGCCCTGTGCAGATGCCAGCCTCACTGGTGCCGCATTCGCTGGGAGTAATTTCTGGAGCTCTGGCACAAGCAACATGCCGTCTGTTCTCTTCCTAGCCTCTTTGATAGTCAGTAGAACCAGCAGGAGCATTCAGAGGAGGCTGATGTCTTCCCCTTCTGCGTCTGAGTGAGCAGGAATGTTCAGAAGTGGCTGAAATCCCTTCCCCTTCTACAGCTGAGTGAGCTGTTCCCCTTCACAGCCTCGGTGTTTGACCAGCTGCCCCCATGTCTATGGGCCAGAGGATGGCCACAGACTCCCTGGGTGCCAGGCGCCTGCCTGGGTGAGCACCCTGTCTTGTCACCTCCCACACATAGGCGGATGAATGCTTGCTTACACCCACCGTGCCCGGCTCTCAGACACCTACGAGACCACATGTGCAGGGGCTGGGTCAGACGCAGGCACCTGGAGGACCCCATGCCAAGGAAGCCAGAGGCCAACTGGCAGCCCAGCTCTGGCCGCTGGCACATTCTCCACTCGACCCCACGCTGAGTGTAGTCAGGAAGGGGACCCAGAAGTCACAGAACTGGGATCTGTCCTGGCTGGATGCCAACTTCCGCCCAGCATGCCGTGATTGGATGCAGGTGATGGAGGGACCAGCGTAGGGGCCATCCACTGTGTGCAAGCAACTGTGTCATCCGGGCCAGCCCAGCCTTCCGCAACTGATTAGAGGTGACTGTCCTGGCCAGAGCTATGGGAGCAGGACTTGAGAGCACACGACTCTGGGTTAATGCCCCCAGAACACAGGAAGCCCTGATCACCACCTGGTGCAGCCCTGAAGGAGGGGGTCAATGCAGCATCACAGGCCCTGGCATTGAACCATGCCAGGAGGGCAGGCTGGCATCCTTTGGGTCCAGGTGCAACCTGGTAGCTGCCTCTGTGAGGCTGGCAGGCCCCGGTGCCTGCCATGGCAGGAGCTCCTCATGACACCCACCCACCAGTGGCAGCACCCGGGAAGTAGGCATCCCCTCCCCTGCGGGAGTCTGTCTCAAGAGCCCTAAATGGTGGCGCCCACAAAGACCTAGTCTCCAAGTAAGGTTGCAGTCTGAGCATCGGGCTCACGCAGAAATGGGGGACAATGTTCCACGCAGCCACTTCTGGCAGTTGGCAAAGCAAAATGAGGGAGTGGGCGCGCCTCAAGCCTTTGCCTGCCTGGGCCCGGCTGCTGGCCTCCTGCCCTCAGATCTTGCCCAAATGGAGTCTCTCTCCTTTACTGGGGTCTCCTCGGCACCTGGGGCTGTAGACACAGGGTGCCGGCACTCCCCTGTAGCCCAGAGCTTTAGCAGAAACCGATCAGGAATGCCTGTGCCTCGGTTTCCCTGAGGGGAACCGCTGGGTGCAGCTTCCTTCCCGGCTCCCCTGGGAGGGGCTCCGGGTCTCTCCCTCTGCCCGGTCCCAAGACGACGCTACTCAGCCCGTGTGCCCAGGGCTGTGGGACCACTTGGCTGCCTTCCCATGCAGGCCAGGGTGTGTCTGCTGAGCTCAGGGAGGACGTTTCCCGCTGACTCCTGGTTGCCTCGGTTTCTTTCCCCTCCCCTCAAACCCGCGCTCTGTATCTGCGTTGCTGGGTAGAAAACAGTGTCTTTCTTCTCTCAAAAGGTCTATTCTTGCTATGATGTCTCTTTTTTGGTGGGGGGATGGTAGTGGCTGGACTCTGTGGTTGTCAGCGGTGCAGAATTCCTGCTTTCCCTGACGCCGCTACAAGATCAGCGTTTCCTGTGCAGGCTGCTCAGTGAGATCAATGCCGTGGGGCCTGGTTTGGGTTTTATCGCAGCCTCCAGTGAATCTGCCTCTTCCCCGTCACCTCAGGCCTTGCCTCAGCGCCGGTGAGCAGTGCGGGCTGGGACCCAACAGGGTGACCCAGTTCATTCTGGCTGGGGACAGGTGGGACCAGGTGAGGCTCCTCCTTGGGTGCTCCCAGATGTGTCATGGCTTAAGAATGCAAAGAGGAAGGGGGAAGGGGACGACGAGTGGGAGGGGGTGGGGGGAGGTGGGGAGAGCGGAGAGGAGGGAGGAGAGACAGGAGGGAGAAAAGGGGTATGCAGGCCCCTAAGACCACCACCCCTTCCACAGGGCTGAGTTAGAGCAGGCTAATTGAGCAGGCTCCTTCGCGCCTGGCCCAGGTCCCTCCAATGGGAAAAATGATAGTTTTATTTGGGGACCTGTTTTTCCGTGGTTTGCCCAGAAACCACCCCCCCATTGCTGCATTTCACCTCTCCTGTACAGCCTCCACGGGGGCTCTTTGGGGGTGTCAAAGAAGCACTCTAGTCGGTGAGGACACCTCGGGGTGGCCTGGGGACCCAGGGGCAGTGGCGCCCATCCCTGTTCATCCTTGAGCCCAGCGCTGGGTGGGACCATCTTTCCAGGGTCTGTGATGCCCGTGGGGGGTCAGGTTCCTCTGGCGGCCGGGCACTTGGTGCTGGTCACCCTGCCCTACCATCCCCAGTTCCGTAGCACTTATAAACGACGCGTGAAAGGTAGTTCTTGACAAAAGCCACGTGCCGTGTTTACTCATTTATGTCACTCGGCACAATGTGTGTTGCAAGTGACATTCTTAGGGCCTGTGACGGAAACCCGATTCTGACCTGAGCCCCACAGCTCCAGGCTGGCCCTGAGCTGCCGTGTGTAGGAAGGGCACAGTGGGTTTGCCACCACAGGCCATGCCACACACACTCTCTCCTGCACCAGGAGGTCAGTGCTCGCCCCCGCCCCTCCCCGGTGAGTCCCCAGAGCCCTGGGGGAGTGACCGTGGCAGACCCACTCATGCTAATTAGCGCTGCACTCACTGACCTTCCTCAGAGATGGTGTGACCTTCCCGGGACAGCCGCAGAGCTGAGTGTCTGGGTCTCCTGGGGTCAGAGCCTTGGATGATCACGAGAACCACACTTAAGGAAACGGAAAATAAGTTCAAAGCCTAGCTCCCAACTTGTCTTTTCAAAGTCTCCTTTTTAAATGAAAATGGAAGATCAAGCAGAAGGAGCAGTTTTTATTCTCATTCAATTAGTACAGTCTGGCATTTAACGTTCATTGGGAACTGAGGAAGGAGATGGGGGGGGGGGTTCAAGAGAAAGAGATCAGGGGCATGTTTTGAGTTGGCTTCATTTTTTTCCTTCTTCCTTAATTGAGATTCACTCTGCACGTGTCCGGCCAGACACACAGATAGACCACGTGTGACCGCACAGAATATTTCCATACCGCCGCATTCCAAATACCTCTAAATAACTTCCCAAGTGCCTTGCACATTTTCTTCTTTGACATAAAAAAGTACAATAGTAAAAACTCTGGTGGCTACAAAAACATCTGTTAGAAATTATTTTCAGAAGCAGCAAGTAATAAGCCATCTGATTTTTAGCAGTGAAATCAAGAGAAAATTGAAGCTGTTTTTTTAAAGTATTTCTTAAAGACCCGGGGGATAGTACTATAGGTAAAGCACTTTCCTGGCATGTGGCTGGCCTGGGCTCAATTCCCTGGCACCAAAAGTGGTCCTCTGAGTACTGTCAGGTGTGATCCCTGAGCACAGAGCCAGGAGTAATCCGTGAGCTAAAATCGACATTTAAAAAGTGTTACTTCAAATCGGAAGGAAGGGGATGCACTGAATGATCTGTCTCCCTTGTGGGCCTTAGCGGCACACAGCAAGGAGCAACAAAGGTTCGAGGGCGTCATGATGGAGAACCAATCCACACAGTGGGGGAGGACCTCAAAAGGACGGGTGTCAGGGTGCTTGGGGGAGGCTGGGGGGTCCACTAGGCCTGGGTGTGGTGTGAGAATTATGTGCCTGAGAAGCCATTATTAACAGTATTGTAAACCACGAAATCTCAATCAATAAAAAATGAAATTGTGTAAGTGCAAAAAATGTGCTGCTTTAGAGTAATCAATGCACTCCTGAAAATGCACTTTAATTTTTTTTATCCAAATTTTATTCTGATTTTAAAATCTAGCTCTGATCATATCACAGATCAATCAGGAAATCCTTCATCTGTTCATCCTTGGCTTTTGTGGCGGGAAATTAATTGCTATTAAAACTTCTAACTTGGTACTTGGTCATTGTATAACTGAAACCCAGGCACAAAAATTTGTAAGTCTACAACTGTACCTCATGGTGTTTCACTAATAAAATTTTTTAAAAAAACAGTTAGTCTTTAGAAAAAAAATTATTGATTAATCCTTACCCCCTAAATATTTTGCAAGATTTTCATTACTTATGGGTATATGAAGGTCTATATCTTGAATCTACAATCAATTTATTTCATCAATTCTTGTATATTTCAGCAAATACATCACTGACTTAATTAATGTACTTTATCAATAAGCTTTGATTACTGATAAGAATATTCTATTTACTTTGTTCCTCTTCTTCCCTTTTTGAACTGTCTTGGCTATTCTTTGTACAGTTTTCATACACATTTTAAAATTATCTTGTTAAATTTCTCAAATTTGTGTTC
This sequence comes from Sorex palustris, assembly GCA_028565675.1. Lineage (NCBI taxonomy): Eukaryota > Metazoa > Chordata > Mammalia > Eulipotyphla > Soricidae > Sorex > Sorex palustris. Next base: position 21,463 of record JAOXYA010082955.1, read on the forward strand.
ATTTTAATAGAATATTATTACATCTAATATATAAAAAAAAACCTATTCCCTTTACCTAAAGCTATCTTAATTGTACTTACAAATTTATTTAGTCATTTGGAAAGATGTGTTTTTAAAAGTCTATGTAGAATTTTTCTAGTGTCAAAAAATAATTTTTTGTATATGTGTCTTTTGGGGTCACACACAGCGATGCTTAGGGATTACTCTTGGCTCTGCACTCAGGAATTACTCCTGGCGGTGTTCGGGGGACCATAGGGATGCCAGGGATTTAACCTGGGTCAGCTGCATGCAAGGTAAACTTCCTCCCTATTGTACCATAGGTTCAGCCCCTAAAATTACTTTTAATTTTTAGTTTAGAACTCAACTTTTATGCATAAGAAATGTCTTTAATTTTAATTTTCTGAGGTCTATTGGGAAAAAATTTATGATAACCACAATTTCATTGTTTTTGATGAATTATTTTGGATTTGACATTTTCTATAGAGAAGTCAACTATTAGTGTCATTGTTGCTCATTAGCAGGTCTCTTTTTTCTAGATAGTAATACTGTCTTTGATAGGCTTAGTTGGGTTAATTTTAATATTCATCTTCATACTTTTAATATTCATTATCTTTTGAAATGTATTTCTTTTGAACATATTCTTGTCATTGATATTCCTATTGCTCTTAGTACATTTTCTAATACATTTGAACACATTAGAATATATTTTATACATTCTGAATTACTAATATGTTATCTATAATATCTCTGGGGGTGGCCAGAGGGGAGGCCCAGATGGCTCTTCCCCTAGCTGCCTAGGTTCTAGAGGGCCCCGGACTGCTCCCCAAGCCGGGGCAGCCCAGGTCATGGGGCAGGCAGTGGACAAAAAGAGAACCAAGCCGGTTGATTGATCAGATTCTATTTATTCCATTTATTCCATTCTCCCCATTCTCTGAGTCTCCCATTCAAGTATCACACTGACCCTCATTCCTGTCTCCTCTCTCTCCCGCTCATCTCTCCGCCTTCCATCTCGCAGCCTGAGCTCTCTCTCTCTCCACATGCCTGCTCTTGTATTCTTCTATATTCTTCTCCCTCCGTCCCCCTTGCTAGTCTCTCCACACTCCATCTTGCTCCCCTGCTCTTTCTCACTCTCTCCAACTCTCTCCCTCTCTCCAGCTCTCTTGGCACTCCAAGTTCCCAGCACTCTGGGCTGACACTGCACCCTGTCTGGTAGCAAAATCAACATAAGAAAGCCCTTTGTGACTGCCAGGCTCAAGGATGGAAACACCACCTGGGGTATTCCAAAGCCCTTCCTGAATGCCCCAGGGCAAAATATCTCTTAAGGTGTTTTTCTCCTTTCCTCAATCCAATAAGTTTACCAACATCTTAATACTAGTTACTTTTGTACCTGGGAACATCTTGCCACAGACTCAGACTACAGAGCTCAGGCCAGATTAATTTTTCCTAATCCTAGCAGTGTCCTAATCTAGTTATTACTTTTTGGATCATGACAGCATTTGTCCGTGACCAAGCTCTTAACTTATAGTCAAGCATTATAACATTTTGGCCAGGCCCATCTCGATGCCAGGGTAGCACATAGCTTGCCGCTTGCCCTGGTTCCATCCAGTCCCTCACTGGGACCCTGCTTTTGGGGGCACTAGGAAGTAAGGGCAGCTGAGGCTTAGGTGAGAGAACAGATGCCCAGAAGGAAAATATCGTTTAGAGTCACATAACAAAAGCATAGCATATACTATCTTCTTGTGTTCATACAAAAAGGACATTGCTCTAAATAAACTATGCAAAGGACTTAAGGAGAAGAAAAAAAACAATATTTACAAGTCAACAGAGCACAAAGAAAGAAGTTACAAATAAACACAGAGGAATGGGAGCACT